>JAATLQ010009644.1:0-19994 GCA_013421005.1 Heliconius erato x Heliconius himera | reverse complement strand
TACAATTTAACTGTAACCATTCGAACATTGTTAGAAAAATACTACGTGATGTTTATGTGAAATTTATTATAAGTATAGATTACACTTACATGACGTAATTAACGTTTAGCTTATAATAACTCAACAATATGTTTTATGCGTTATGAACATTCATTATCATATGTAGTCAATAGATATCATTGCGTATGTTTCTTTTTTTTTCAAATATAAATATCTTTAAAACTTTAAGTACATTATTTTTTGATAGAGTGTAGAGGTAACCTTTCCAAACAATATATATATAAATATTTTTTTTAAGCACAGCGCCATCTATTTAAGATAATAAGGACAGTTTAAAAATGCTGTTTTTAAGTTAAATTTCACCTAACATAAAATTATATTAACCTAAAACAATGTTGTGCTAAAGTATTAAAATGATTAATATTCCTCCCGTCGTAATTAGTGTTTAACTCCATAGAATGTTTTTGCGTTATTAAGATACGTTAGTACCTACTATTTGTTATCAATAGATAGCGTTACGTGTATGAAAGAGAGTATTAAGATTCGTTAGTACCTACTATTTGTTGTCAATAGATAGCGTTACTTGTATAGATTTTTTACTATCTCAAATATAAACTTCTTGAAAACTTAAATACTTATATTTTTTGATAGAGTGAAGCGATTACAATGAAATAAACACTAAAAACTTTTATTTATTTGTTATTTTTATGTATAAAAGTTGGTTAAATTTATTGTGTACCTTTTACGTGATACGTGTTCACATAAACAGATAAACAGGCAAAAATTCCAAAAATGTTGGAAATGGATTCTGTTAATTATCCTCTAACACCCTGGCTAATTTTTTTTTAAATATTTTCAATGTACAGAAACGATTTTTCTACAGATTTATTATAAGTATAGATTACAAACTTCACCTAGGATTTTATTTCAGCTTCACGCTGTATCCCGTATATAAGGGGATATATAGAGAGAACCTGGGAAATTACTATTAAGATACTTCATTGTCCACTTTGCAATGAATTCTCGAGGAAATGCATATTGCTCTTGCCCAGGGCAAAGAAAACGAAAATTAATATTTTGAGTGGAAATCGAACCTACAACCGCACGCTTGTGCCCCTGCACCAAGACGGCCTTAACATAACTATTTGTTTAGTATTATATTAAATTCAGATGGTTTATCAAATAATATACAGTACACTTACTAGACTAAGACCAATAACACGTCCGGTATCTTCTTATTTGATCATATTTCTTACTAGTACCTATAAACTCATCTGTAACAGTCTTAAAAAATCATTTGATGTATGGCACTACACTTTTAAGTTCTAACATTGTATGAGACGCCAACAAAATAGAAGATCCTCCAGTCGCCCCCATCTTAGCAAACTCATCATATTTTGATATCTCGTCATTTTAATAACTATAATAGAAAGATAATAATACCGTCATATAATATTATGACGCATAAAATTTCATCAGGCCACATAAGGCCCCAATGATAAATGTGTTCCGTATAAGTGGGGCGAGGCCTTATTTTGTGTAACATATTTATTGATGAAAGGGCTAACGTCGTTTGACTTTTGAGGGCTCAAGATTTGGTGTAAGTCTTTGTTGATTGATATTTTATACTTTTTTTAGATATGATTTTCACTTTCCTCTGAAATCTGGAGGCATTGCATGTTGAATGATGTTTGGTTTATTAAAAGTGGAGATCAAACCCACAACCAGTTGATTTTACAGTCACACTTTGTGCCATGCGCCACGACTAGCCTCCTACACCAGCACCTACTATGTAGTAAGATTTAACCATTGAAGCTCTCATGAAACTGCGAGACAACTTCTGACTCCAAACGCGATGGTTGTGAGTTCGATAGACATAATGTGATGAAATGTTAAAATATTTGTTTTTATTAATAAACAAATACTGTATCTTTTTTGTAATATAATAATAAAAGTAAAATAAACAGACAAACCAAGAAAAAGACACCGATTTTATTTCTAACACTCTATAAATTATGTAATATTAGTAAGTTCTAAAATTTACTGCTGCATACTATTATGCGAAGGAATATTTCATAAGGCTACCTTTCCATAGGCAGACGCTATTTCACGCCTATAGTGCACACGTATACATACCTTCGTCCTGATCTAATTGTAGGGGCAGCCGAACGTGCGAACTAACAATATTAGATTAGTTCCGGAAATATGCCTTAGAGCTAAGGAAATTGTATAAAATTTTTGTTCTTTAAAGATACTAGTGTACAGTATAGTTAGACAAAATGAGCATTTTTTTGGCTTCACGCTGCATCTCGGGCTGACATAGACGGAGAGAACCTAATGTTATAACACTCCGTGTTTCACTTTCCACTCAATTATTAAATAACGGAAACAAAGTAATGAATGTAATTTATTCTTCCAAGAGGGAAGCGGATCTTCAACTGTAGCGTTTACAGTTAGAAGCCGTGCCGCTAACGCTCAGAAATGACGCGACGGCCTCAGTTATTATAAGATTAGCTGGTATAAAGTATAGAATTTGGCGAGATTTTTAGTTCCACGCATTAACCCGCAAACAGCACAGTAGCAAAGGTGCTGTCTAGTGATAAGTCACTTTGCTTCCCATTATACGCCGATTTTTGGAGGCATTGCGTGAATGGCGAAATGAAAATATTTAATTTTCTCGAGTGTGAATTGAACCTACAACCTATCGCGTTTACAGCCACACGCTTATACCCCTGCACCACGATTAGTCACAAGTCACAAATTTATTTAACTTTACGCATAAAGGTTGTGGGTTCAAAATATTTGCGATGATGATGATGATGATGATGATGATAAGACGATCTGATGTTACTTTAAATCTGAAAAAGTAATTAAAAAGTCATAAAATTATGTATTAAAGTCAATCTTTTCTTGAAAATAAACGTTTGGGACCCTACAGAGGGCAAACGAATGCCTAAATAATAAGGAGCGTATTTGCTGACACGAACACAAATAACGTTGTTTGTCCTTACATCCCTAATTGACGCGATGTATATTTTATGAGACTAAATTTACTGCTCATAAAGCGTTTTCAATAAAATATTTTTTTATTGAAATAATTCTCATATTAAGGCTAGTCATGGCGCAGAAACATAAGCTTGAGAGTGTGAACAGGATAGGTTGTGGGTTAGATTCCCACACGAGAAAATTAAATATTTAATATATTCCTTTCTCCGCTATGGTATCGAGGCAAAGCGTAGTGTCGTACTGCACTTCTCAACACGCAATGCCTCCGAAATTCTCGCAGTAGCTCAGTTTAGGCAGAGGAAATTAGTATCCTGACACTAGTTGCCTAGTCCCGCTCCCTACCCTGCTACATGCGGAAAATAGCGTGAAATTAAAAAAAAATCTCATATTGTTTTGAACAGAATTGGTTGCCAATGTAAGTTTCACTACCCAGAACGCAAAACTTCTGAAAAGCCTTCAAATGAGGAACAAAAGGAAGTTTTAAATAGATTTTTGCGAACTATTACACGATTCATTTATGAAGTCAGAATCCTTTATTGTTGCTATAATAAAATTAGAAATTCTCGACTGTCGTTTTACGCGCTATTTATTTTTTATTGTTATGGCTACATAATTTACAAGGAAATTTATTAAATCTAAGTATACTGTGTATAAGTGTTTTTTTTAGGTTCTTTAAGCCATATGTAAAGGATAAATAGAGAATTATGTCTTGAGTGGCGTAACTCAACGCCATCCATTATCATGTTACTATTAATTTAACTAATGTAGTATAGGTATAAAATGTGCATTTCTCTCTTTTTTCTGTATATATATATTTTCCATCTTTTATAGACTAAAGGGCCTCAATATTATGATGAGCACAAGAGCGCAGGTGGGCCTGCATAACTCAGTAAAGTAATATCAAAAACAACATAGATTTTATAAACTAATTTACTACTTTTTTTAGCAAATGCTCCATAACGTCTCAGTTATCAATACGATCAAAGCAGGTCACCGACTTCAATGACGAGACATATTGTATCTACAGAAATTCACAGCTCTCGTAAGCTTTCAACTCGAACTTTAAAACCAAGCGTTTGAGAACATCTAAGATATGGACAATCTTAATGACAAGGTATTGGAGGTCCGTCCAACATTCAATTATTTTTAAAATTCACCGTACCAATACAATGACACGAGGAGTGAGGCTACAGGACTTACATGATGCCAGTTGTTATAGATATCGCGAAGTTAAATATCTGGGAATATCAATCAAATCAAAGATATCTCATCAAATGGTACTCGAGTGAGCAGTATTCGCAAAAGCTTCGAAGAATCTTCGTATCCAAAATACCTCAGCTATTCTGAAGACAAATTTCTTTGACTAGTGTGTCTTGCCAGTGAAATTCACATAGCGGGCAGAGATGGAGAGAAATAATGCTTGGTATTTCACTACGGGATAGAGTCAAAATAAGTATATTCATAGGAAAACAAAAGTAAACGAAGTTCCTCGAAAAACTACTTAACTAAAATGGCAGGGTTAAATAACATGGAGAATCGATTCCGTTGTAGTGGAAATGTTTTGGGGGTGACTACCACTAACCAGAGAACACACAGTGCACCAGGTTGGCGGATGATTTGGTCAAGGTCGTCAGAAGCCTTTGGATACGGGAAGTGTGAGAATGAGAATGCTTAGAGAGGCATATGTCCAGCAATGAGCGTACAAAAGCCTATGATGATGACAAGCAAACGATGAAATGAGCGGTAAACATAAAATAAAGTAGCTTAATATTAGGTTCACATATTCTCTGTGGATTAAATAAACATAATACAATTACTTTACCACAACAAGAAATTATAATTCCTATATATGTGATACTAAGAATCTCCTAAAAGATAAATATCTCGTTACATTTCCTTCAAAAGCTGACTCAATACATTAAAGGATCTGAATTGTTATTCAGTGAAAGAACGGAGCGTACATTCTTATCACATTTCCATGCTAACATTATTTGTATGAATGAATATATGTAGATATGTACTTAAACTTACTTTCAAACATATTCATTGCATTTTTCTATTTCCTTATGGGAAATAAACTTTTCGCAATTATATATTAAAATATTTTTTATTGTTACAGATAAAAACAGCGAATAGCTGAAAGTGGTAAGTTACTAAATAAATATTATAATTTATTATACAAACTACATATAGCTATATATATACGACAATGGAATAAAAAAATCTAGTTGAAAAGTCAAAAATAACATTTTTGTTTGATTTGGTTTATTAAAATTATTATTAATTTAATTTATTTTAACCGTATTTTTTTATTTAATTTACTTCATCATTATCCCGCAAATATGTGAATTGACTGTCTTCTCCAATAAAGCTACGAAATATCCTCACTTAAGCTAGCCAGTTGTCGTTAATACTACGTATACAAAGGCATATCCAGAACTCCAAAACTTGTTCACTTACTTCAACTATTATTGATTATGCGACATGTGGCCTCTCAACTTTAGCTTGGTAATATTTCATAAGCTATGCAGATAGCCTCGAATCACTGGTGGATCATTTCATTTCGGAATAATGCATACAAAACGATGATTAGTGAAAGGTTAAATTTAATTATAAAGTAAAATATATTTCTAATTATTTAAAAAAAAAATATTTGTAAAAACAAAAACCCCGACTGCATCAATCTAAAAAGGAAATAAACAAGCCCAATAGATTATTAGGATTAACAGTCGGGACCTGTAAGTGATTCTTCAATTAATAAATAATAATATACAATAATAATATAATAATATACAATTGTTTTGATTTGATAAAATCAGTATAAAAGCGTTATGTAAATGACTTCTCTAAATCTATACTCCGTTCAATAAAACAAAAATACAAGTACAAAGTTTGCAGGAATTGTTCAAATAAAAGTCAATCCAACAATTGGAAACTTTTCCAATAAATTCCTCCACCTCACGACAGCCGATGACAAAAATGGATGGGCTTAGATTAATTTTACTATTAGAAATCCGCAGCCTTTATATTATATTTATATACCATTGTAAAAAAAATTGAATAATTTATAGATTTAAAATCGTAAAGATACCGTTTTATCTTTGACACCAGAACTAATAAATGAAAATATACATTTAACTAAATATTTCATTTCCTTGAGTGGGAATCGAATACATAACCAATCATGTTGACACTCGTACATTTGTGCCCATATGCCACGTTCAAATTTTAAATCTGTAAAAACAGTCTTTAAGTATATGTTCCACGCGACAGATCTTCGAAGGATAATTGGTCATTATTCGGGTACATTTCACAATCTTGTCGATCTAATTACTAACGCCCAATATTAATAATCTATCTCCAACGTCAATCTTCGATTGTTCCATATATCTATCCAATCTAAAGATACCGCCGGGATACATACGTCGTCGGACGTATTTGACAAAACAGAATGTATGAATTAATTTCAATTAGTAACGCCGTTTGTTGAAAATTCTTTGCTTTTAAGTAATGATCGCAAGTTCAAATATTACTCATAGAAAATATGTATGTATATTTTGAATACTTTGAAGAATATATTTGTTCGACACACTAGGCTTTCAGTATTTGCTACTCAACACATATCGGTTTAAACTTTGGCTAACTTAAAATGATGTCGCATTTTTTGTTTTATTTTAATTCTGTTTATTAAAACATGCTAGAAAAGAAATAATTTAAGAAATTCATATCAAAACAAAAATTAAACAATTAGTGTGGAAGTAAAAGCTAAATATCATACCAAACTAATAATAGATAGGCATGTCCAAAGACTGCATGAATAAAGATGATATATGGTCAGTATTAGCAGTGATTATGCGATGATATTCACCGCCTACACTAATGTATTAGCCTGTGGAACTCGTCTACTGTATTACCACTCGTCGTCTATATATAAATTTTGTTCTAAATACTGAATAATTTAAACTCAATAACAATTATAAATCAGCTTCACGCTGTATTCTGCACACAGCAGGGTAGACTAGGTAGGAGGGTACCTAGTGTTAAGATACTCCGTTCCCCACTTCCTGCCGGATTCTGGAGGCGTTGCGTTTTGGGTGGCAGAACTCAACGCCGCGCTTTGCCTAGACACCATATGTTTGTTTGTTTGTTACGCTTTCACGCCAAAGCTACTCAACAGATTATTTTGTTGTACAAAATGTCATAATAATACTTAGTGTTTTTGGAAAGGAGAGATACAGCGTGTAGCTGAACAAAAACCCACTTAACTTTTATATATTTCACTTATTCTTGCCTCTATTATAACATTTAAATATTTATCTATTTCACCAATATTGTACATGGAATTTCCCACTCGTCCAACTAAAGTGTCGTCGTCGGTGCTGCTAATGTCGATAGGTGCTCTAATAATCCGATATCCGTGTCATCGAGCCGGAAAACTAAGATTCAGGAGGATGTCTTATTTATACTCGTATATAACGTGACGACCTTGCAAAATTACGCGAAATATTGAAGATCAAAGAACAAAATAATTGCTGTTTTTTTTTTTCATTTGTATTTTATAATTTCTTTGTTATTACAGTGTATAGTGTCACAGTTTTTTTTGGTTACACAGAAATTAAAAAGCTAATACTGTATACTTTATACTAAATATATAATATACATTGTAATTACCATTAAATTGATTGAGGTCACCGTGACGCAGTGGTACAGCGTTTGGTCCTTATAGTTGTGGATTCGATGTGAAGTCGGGGCAATAACAATTTTTATTTCTGAGTAAAAGACAAATTGTGGCATTTAACAATATCTTAAAATAAAAAAAAACGGTGGAAATGCAGTGTAACACAAGGTTATATCAGTCAACGCTATTTTATATTACGTTTGTGTATTATAAAACACTGTCACTAAGAACATTAGCCAATTATTTTTCACACAAATTACAAAATAAAAGTATCATTTAAAATTTGATTAAATCAGCTTCACGCTGTATCCCGCACACAGCAGGGTAAGCAGAACCTAGTGTTAAGACAATCCGTTCCCCACTTTCCGCCGAGTTCTGGAGGCATTGGGGGTTGAGTGGCGGAACTCAACACCGCGTTTTGCCTCGACACCAGAAATAAAAATATAAATTTAAAATGTATGTATAGTAAATATTTCAGCTGCTCAAGTGGGGATCGAACCCACAACCAGTCGGTTTTACAGTCACACTTTGCCTGCCCCTGCGCCACGACTGGCCTCAATCAATTAATCTTCAAAAGAAATGGTAGTCATGACAAAAGCTGCAATTTTATTTTAATAAAATATTCATTATTTATGTCCATTCCCATTGCGACGAAAATTGGAACATGCTCATGCATGAATGTGCCTATAAATTATTACAAAAACAGTGTTTCCGGGTTTTCTTTAGTCTTTCAATTATTCATAAGTGGTTAAGGGGTAACCATGCGGAGGCCTGGCACATACATTCTTATTTGTTCTTATAGTATTTCGCACCGTACAAGTCATTTAACCAAATCGTTTTGCCAAACGGAAATAATATTCCGTACAGGCGCTGTATTTTCTTTCATATAAATTGCAAGCTAAGATAATGACAATCGAAAGTGGGACATGCTTCATGTTTAAGTATGATAGTGAGATAGTAAAAATGTTTCATTTTTCAGCCTCACGTTTTATCCCACACATAGCAGGGTAAAAAGTGGAAACGTAGTGTCTTACACTATGTTCTCAACCTTCACCGCCACTTTCCGCCGAGATCTGCAGGCATTGCGTGTTAAATGGCGGAATCGCGGCTTTCTCTAACACGAGAGCGAAGAAATTAAAATTTTAAATATTTCATTACGTCGAATAGGAGTCGAACCCACAACCTGTCGCGTTTATCATACGCTCGTGCCCCTGCGCAACGTCTGGCCTCAGGAAGAATGTAGAATATCACTGAATAATTTTAACGTAAAGTTTAAATACTTTTAGATTAAATCGTACCAATTATAAATTACAGTTTCAAATATATGTACAAATACATTTAGTATAACTAAAATACATATATACCTATTATTATCCTTCCTCTCGTATCACTGTGTTTTTATTGTAGCTTGAAAGACTTCCTTACAAGCCTTCATTGCTTAGGACTATGAGTCAACGACATCAAAAATAACTAGTTGTGCAAAGTAGGAGTGAGACGCTAATACTAAAGTAAATATAAGCTTAGAAAACAAAGAATTGAAGGAAGTATTTAAACATATATGATAGCGCTTATGCCCGCATAAGATAAAATAAGATACCGATATTCACAAAGTGTAGGCAAACAGCCATCTTTTGCTAAATTAAGTTCTGAAAGGGATCCACTTTATGCGATTGTATGAAAGTTTACTTGTTTGTATTTGTATGAAACGTATCGTTTTTATTTCAGTAGATATATAACTGTTGATTGACTGACATTAACCGTGGCAGGTTGATGGAGAAAGTTTTCGAGTTTCAACTTGAGATCGTTTAATATTGGATAATTTTAATTAAAATTATATATTTTTTTCATTGCAACCTTACGTTGTATGTACCGTTGTATGTACCGACAGCAGGTTATCCAGGGAGTAAATATTATTGTAAAACCCAGGCCTTTTTCTTCCTTATATAAGAATTGTCTTTCATTTTTGCGGTCTACAAAAATATCCTGATCAATATTTATAAGTAAATAGACGAATGAATGATAAAACATAGTTCTTTAGCATAAAATACACTCATAAAATTTAAAGAAAGTTCAGCCAAACTTTTACTTTATTTGAATTCCCAGCTTTCACAGAAAGGACCATCTAAATTTCGTTCATGAATAAAACATATAGCACTACATTTGCTTTATTACCATTCCTAAGCCATACCTCTACCTCTTATACATTTGAAATCGATCACGTAGAGATTTTCTTCTCAGCATTCAAGCTGGGGTCTATTCATCTATCAATTCATCATTACAGTGCCTTACAGTACCTCACGTGGATGAAGGGTATCTTGTGTTAAACGTATAAAGAGAAATAAAAATGTAAACATTTTTCAAGTCTAAAATTCGTAGCTAAGTATTTTTTTCTTTTTTTCATTGTTAGGTTCAATTTTTAATTTTTCTGCAGGTATATTTTTTTTTCACCTTCACGCTGTATCCCGCACACATCACACATCAGGGTAGGCTGAGATAACCTAGTGTAAGATACTCCGTTCCCCACTTTCTGCCGAATTCTGGAGGCATTGCGTGTTGAGTGGCAGAACTCAACGCCGCGATATGCCACGACAAGTGTGGAATAACACTTTAAATATGTTTTAAAATATTTAATAAATAGTATTCTGTCTTGCCAGACGATAATTCTTAGTACTTATATCTTTGGGTAGCAGAAATTTGTGGTAGCAAAAATCTCCCTACAGAGATGCTAACAACATAAATAAGTTGTAACAAGCGTATAAACATTTCGACGTAGCTTGATGAGAACGTAAAAGTACTAAACGTACATGAGATGAGAGCTTGATGAGAACGTATGGCTTAGTGGTCAGAGCGCCTGGTCGGTTTCCAGGAGGCGCGGGTTCGAGTCCCGCTACGTTCAAATTTTTATACGATTTCGAAATAAGTATTTAACCCATTTGTCGTATCGTCAGTCTTTGAAAATACTTCTTTTATAGCCGCGACTAGTATCAGCATATTGGGCCTAAACATTTCAAGTGACTGCCATTATAGCGATCATTGGGAAAGCAAGGCCAAGTCGGCCTGGACGAAACTGCGAGTCATCAGCAGAGCGAGGCGGTGTTCCACATCAAGACACCGATGTGTAACTTTGAAATATTTTTTGTTAATATTTCAATTCAAACGCAATTACATTTCCTAATTCGAAATCAGCCATCATTTTAATTATACGTCTAACACTTGTTATTTAACTTACATTGAGACAAAACCAAAGATCCATTTACAATTTCCTACTACTAAGCTAGTGGGCGGTATAATTGTACAATGAAACCGCCATGTTTCTTTTCTTTATAGAGTGTAAGTAGCTTTTAGCGAAGCCGACAACAATGGCCTTGCATTTTATTACCTTTTTTAAAGAAATATCTTTTACAGAAATTGAATATCTGCTTTTTTTTCATAAAAAATATATTTGTTTTTAGTTATTTATTTAAGCTCTAGAGGGACTTTTTGAAATACTACTCGTATATTTTTTAATGTAGAGTATTATTTTCAATTTTACCTTTTACATTTTAAGTATGTAATGAGCTCTAGGAGATTTATGTTATTAGTTATAACATAAACCAACAGATTAGACGCAACTCAGACCAAATCTATCTAATTAGCTTCACAATGTATCCTGCACACTGCAGGGTAGTCAGATGGAACCTAGTGTTAAGACTCTCCGTTCTCTATTTTTCGCCGAATTATGAAGGTATTGCGTGTTAAGTGGCGGAACTCAACGCTGCACTTCACCTCGACACTATAGCGTAGAAATGAAAATACTCTATAGTAAGTAAATCATATTTATAGTCACTAACGCCCATACAATCTAGAGATTGGATAGACATATGGAACAATCAAAGATTGACGTTGGAAATAGATTATTAAATTGGGTGTAAGACATTATATGCACATAAAAAAATAACATAAATAGATACTTATTTAGAAATTCGTTCAAATTTCTATATGTTTTCTAAATAAGAATTTTTCTTTCCTAAGTGTGGAATAACACTTCAAAAATGTTTAAAAATAAATGGATATTTCTATATCCATTTGAATTTTTTACTCAACACACAATGCCTCCAGAATTTGGCAGAAAGTGGAGAATGGAGTGTCTTAACACTGGGTTCCCTCTGCCTACCCCGCTGTGTGTTGGATACAGCGTGAAGCCGATTTATTTATTTATTTACATTCGAATTTTTTCGACATTTTACTGTACCCTATTCTAGATCTCTACCCACTTCAACAATTCTATGCAATATCTGGGATTCAATGGAAAATGTACGTTTAGTACTTTTACGTTTTTACGTTTTTTATAGCTGTATCATTTTAATACGTTTTTTACTGTAACTAATTTTTATTAGTGTAAAGTAGAAAAACTTAATCCTCAGAAATTGGTTTATAAGTATAGCAAATACATATTTTACAGGCTTTATGTCGATACCACAATGCTTCTTAATACTAAAGGCATGTCTAAAGTTAGACTTCAATAATTTTGTTTATTATATAATATTATTTTACTTTCACGTGGGCATTTATTTAGAAGGAGAATTTATGTAGAAGGGCTCGAGGAATGCCAGACTATGTATAATGTAGGTAACATTCCGTGTTCTGCGATATTTTCTGAAATGCGAAATGTTATGTATAGCAGCATACATAGATATAATAACTCACCTACTTTAATAAAAAATGAAATTTTATTTTTTACTTTCGTACTAGCCGATTAAGACTAATTTCAAAATGAAAATTCAATAGAAAATATTTTAAAATCATATTTAAAATAAGATGAAAGTCGATTTTTATATTTCACCTTCAATATATACAATGGGATTGTTTATTTAACCTGTGATATGTTAATAACATATGACCCAGGACCGAAAGAGGTGGCAATCTTTGGAAGAGGTCTTTACCTGAGGGGGGTTCCTAATCTATATATATAAAAGGATTTGTGCTGACTGACTGAAGTAAGACGCACGCAGAGCCGTAACCGCTGATGGTAGAAATGTGAAATTTGGGCAGATGTTTATTTTCATATTCTGGACATCCACTAAGAAGGGAATTTGAAAAATTTTAACCCTAAAGGGATGAAATAGGGGTTGAAAGTTTGTATGGATTTTTTTTTTAATCTGTACCGATTTTTATAAAATTTGAAATTCAGACTCTTAAAAATATTTCATTGAACACGTGTTTCATGGTTTTTAAAAAGTCACCCCCTAAGGGTTCAAATAAGGGGTTGAAAGTTTATACGGAAAAATCTATAAATTGCCACCGATTTTTATAAAAAATTAAATTCAGACTGTTAAAAATATTTTATTGAACGTGGTTTTTTTAGAATTCATTCCTAATAAGCGGGCGAAGCCGCGCGCGCCCTCTAGTTATTTATATTAATAACGTCATTTTATTCAAGTGACAGGCAATATAATAAGATTTTCATATGAATCCTGTCACGTTCGTTTACTTACCACCTCATTGGATCGTAAATAGAGAAATCTGTAGAAAATATATTTCAAGCTATAGTTGATATTGTATTAATGGGATTTTGAATATATTATATTATTTCGTATTCTACATACATATGCTTATATCATACAAAATTGAAAAAAAAATTCAAATCATATTGCGGGTTTGTCAAAAATCGTTCATAGTCGATCCAATTTTGTTACGAAGCTTGTTTTTTATTATTTTATAGGAAAACGGGAGATTTTATAAATAAATATACTAAATGAAACGCGTTTCATCAAAAAAAAAAAAATAAACATTTTTAAAGTTTTATTCCACACTTAGGAACTTAACTAAATAATTTATAAAAATGTTTCCCAAAAACACGTTAACGGTATTTTTAATATAAACTTAGGGTCGCCGTGGCGAAGTGGCACTAACGTGCGGCTGTAAGAGCGACGGTTGTGGGTTAGAATTCCACTCGAGGAAATGAAAATAAAATGTTTATTTTCTCGCTCTACTAACAAATCTAAACATTGCGTTTACTAGTTTCTGAGGTGTCAAGTTACTATATGCGAGATGCAGCGTAAAGCCAAAAAAAATAATAATTGCTATTCTATTTTATAATTAAAGCTTAAATCCCACTCTTGGGATTATAAACATTTAAACTGGGACCTTTTTAAATATGCCCGAGTGGCAGCTTTCGTTTTTACGTAATACTTACGTAATTTAAATAACAGATTAACTTCGATGTTTTAAAATGTAAATGATGAATATTTCGTTTAGAATTTCGTGTATAGGTAGAGGTTATTGCCAAAAAGGGGCCTATTCAACGGGGAAATTGAGTATTCGTGTTTGGAATTAACTTATTCACGTATTTATAGGTGATAGAGGTATAATATTTGTATATTTAATATTAAGCATATGGTAAAATGGGGAGGAGGGAGATATATGTGATTTTGGAATTAAATTACAGTGTGTGGTTACTGAATTTACTTTATGTTTATTTATGAATAGAATGAAATAGTTATTAAGAAAAAAAATATTAGCTACAGGCTGTTTTACTGGTACAAGGTAGGCAAAGGAAACTTATTATATTAAGACAGTCCACTCCCCACTTTCTATACAATGTTCGAGACATTGCGTGTTGAGTGGGGGAGTTCAACACGAAATGTTGTAACGTTGGATTTGAATTTAATATTTTTTTTAATTTATAATAAATGTAAAAAAAAAACCTTTCTGTGGGATTTTAATGTAGTCATTTCAGAGAAAATTAAGGGGCTGTAATGGTTTAAGTACATATAAAGATTTCGTTAAATTTATGTAAGGTATTAATACTTTATCATCCTGCTTTAGGTAAAAACCTAATCTATTCAGAAAACTCAAATGAGAATTGCCCCTTTTTATAGGATTCCGTACTTCAAAAGGTCTTCTTAAAAAAAAAATGAAATAATTAATATTATTTAATATTTTTTTTTAATACCACACAATAACTCAAATTTGTGTCAAAAATAAAAAAAACAAAGTGTTCGCATTCAAAATAATAACCATAAGTTTACCCCCTCCAAGTACACAAATTTAGTAAGATCAAGCAATTCGTAATAAACGATAATATAATTCTATGACTTCTTGTTTATTGTTATAAAACTGGTAATAAACGCTAAGTTATTATTATAAAGAAACAACCTTATGCAAACCAGAGTAGCTCAATAACCGTAGCGGAGAATTTTTGTAAGGTATCAGTTATGAGAAATAGTGCTTAATAGGTATACAATAGCAATAATATATACGATATTAAAAAATAAAAAATTAAATTAGCTTCACGCTGTATCCCGCACACAGCAGGGTAGGCAGAGGGAACCTAGTGTTAAGACACTCCGTTCCCCACTTTCTGCCGAATTTTGGAGGCATTGCGTGTTGAGTGGCAGAACTCAACGCCGCGCTATTGCCTCGACACCAGAGCGAAAAAATTTGAACCCTCGACCAGTCGGTTTTACGGTCATACTTTGTGCCACTGCGCCACGACGTATATTTTATCTTCAGCGGCTTTATAAATCAGTTTCCTTCGAACGAATAAACGAATTCCATTCTCTTTTATATAGAAAATTTGTCTAGAATTTTAAATTGAAAGTTATTGTTAGAGGGATCAGCAATAAGTAAAGCGAAATAATTGAAGCTAACTTGCCAAATTTGTTTCTTTTTTTCGATTTTAGAAACTTATTCAAAATGGCACAAAGAAACATCGATTTTCTCTTCAATATTCTTATCTCTCTTTTTTTCACCTCACAGTATGCTATTTTGCGTGATACTTATATTTCCACAATATGAAAGGCAAATATATTAATTAAAATATATTTTATTTATATTAGATAAGTATTTAGATAATCTATCAGGAGACACTTAATTTTATCTAGTAATAATATTATTTTTCACCAACAAAGTCACCAATCAAAAATACTGTGAAAAGAACTTTAATAATATAAAATGTTATTTAGTAAAACCATGTCTTTGAAAATAAGTGACCATATTTTAAATATTGTACATATATTTTTAATTATATTTAATTCAAAAAGTAATTCCCCGAATAACAAGTCAGCCCATAATGTTTCATTACGTTTAAAAATTTTCTAAAATACACTATGTCAACACCATGTCAACTACTGCTTTCTTTTATCCTAATTAAGTAGCCAGAATGAACAAAGCTCCAAATGCTACGGTCTCTACGTACCTCTTTGGCCTCGTCCACTGTCATCAACCTCTTTATACATGCCTTCCGGATATCCTTATGCTTTTTACTTGACCTTCTTGCAATATCATAGATACTGTGTTTTGGAAGGTCAACCGAGGTCTCCCTCTACCACTTTTGCAACTTACTAACTATTAAGTTTCTTAACTATTGCTATAAACAGCTTAAATTTTATTAATCAACTTAAGTGTGAATTAATCTAATTTCACATTAGCGACCTAGCCCACAGAGTAATAAATACTTACATCGAACTTTCATAAAGTACAATCAGGAAATGGCAATCCATTTCCCCTAATATTATTACCGATACAATTTGCTACCTCGCCCTAATAGAACATAGAGTAATGACATCAATGGAAGAAGCATCATAGAAACGAATTGAGTAAAGTGAAATATAGAATTTTTGTAAGGTATCAATAACGAAAAATAGTGCTATGTAGGTATACAATATATAGAGGCTAGTCGTGGTGCAGGGGCACAAAGTATGACTGTAAAACCGACTCAGAATTCTGGCACACAACACGCAATGCCTCCACAATTCGGCGGAAAGTGGGGAACGGAGTGTTTTAACACTAGGTTCGCTCTGACTATCCTGCTGTGTGCGGGATACAGCGTCCAGCTGATTTTAGGTATACAATAAGAATAATATATACAATAACACTTACAAAAAATATGTAGAATCTTCTAATGGCGAGACAAAAGTCATCATAATAAATTCTTCATCATCGATGTCTAGATGCCTAGAGCGAGAAACCTCATCAAAACGCGCCATCGCTAGTACTGCCCTGCGCCTTTGATTCTTAATGCAACTACTAAGCGACAACTCTTTCGATGTTAGTCGAGGCGTAGCGTAGCGTACGGGTCACCTGAGAGTAAGTGATCCCGGCCGCTACAGGCGCCTTGGCGCGTTAAAACACTCCATTTTTCATTTTACACCGAATTCTGACGCGTGCATTGCGTGTTGAGTGGCGAAACTCAAGAAATTATTGTAAATTAACCTATTTTAAGACCGAGAAATCAAAATGCGATTAGATTTCAATAAAGTTACTTAAAAGAAATATATAATCTTTGATATTGAAAACAGTTCTAAGCCAAGTTGGTACGACACAGGCTTTAACTGATCAATTGAGTAATATTTGCGCAGTGTAACGATCTAGCAATGTATATTGAGAGATACTCAGGTCTAATTAGTGGCTATCGAACTTATAGTTGGGAGATCGTAATCAAATATCGAAGCCGAACTTACATTAGTTTAGAATAAAATACTATACCATGTTTTTATACTTTCGAGTACATTGTGTAGTTTTTAACAATTTTCTACATAACACTGTTGATAAATAGCATAACATTTTTTATTTTAATTACAATTTACAATGAAAAATAACTGCAGTTAAAAACTAACATGAGGCTAGTCGTGGCGCAGAGGCGCAAAGTGTGACTGTAAAATCGACTGGTTTTGGGTTATGGAAATTGTAAATGTAAATAAATATTTAATTTCCTCGAGTGGGAATGGTCCCACTCGAGGAAATTAACAACGATGGCTCGGACAGTGTGCTTGAGAAGCTACAACTTATTGTCAAACTTTCTTCCGTATCCTCAAGTTTTCCATATTATTTCTATTTTAGTCGCAATATTCTGCTATTTTTATTTTTGTTCTTTTTCAAGTAATGGGCAGTTATGACACGACAAGTTGTAGGTTCGATTCCCACTCAAAGAAATGAAATATTAAATATTTTAATTTAACCGGTTTGCTATCGAGGCACGGAGTTGAGTAACGCCACTCAACACGCAATTCACTCAAGTCATGGCGCAGGAGCACAAAGTGTGACTGTAAAATCGACTGGTTTTGGGTTATGGAAATTGTAAATGTAAATAAATATTTAATTTCCTCGAGTGGGAATGGTCCCACTCGAGGAAATTAAATATTTATTTACATTTATAAATTTCATTTATTCGCTCTAGTGTCGAGGCAAAAGTGCGGCGTTGAGTTCCGCCACTCAATACGCAGTGCTTCCAGATCTCGGAGGAAAGTGGGTAACGAAGCGTCTTAGCATTAAGTTCGAGGCCCTGGGACTATAACAATACATATCAAGTACACTCGTGGCGCAGGGGCACAAGCTTGCGACTGTGTAAATGCGGCAAATTTTAGTTCAAGTTTTTCAAAAAGTTTTCTATAATTTAGTAATAATATACAAATAAATTTAAGCGGGCGAAGCCGCGTTTGGTTCGCTAACCTAATAATAAGTTATGGAAGTATTGTTGGATCCTTTGTAACAGCTATAAAGACATAAAATCTATAATTGACAGACAGACAGACTGACAACAAAGTGATCCCATAATTTATAAGGATTCCGTTTGTTCCTTTTGAAATATGGAACCGTAAAACCACAATAATGTTTATAAATGAGTGTCAGGCGCCAAAAAAAATAGTTACTACAATTTTTTAATATTTTTAAAGTGTTATTCCACACTTAGTAGATATTTTTTTTGTCTAAATAAGTAGTTACTACAATATTTTAATATTGAAATTATACACTGGTATCTGCAGGTATTTGAAATTTTATTGTCTTATTATATCTTAATACGCGTTTTTACACCACAAATAAAACGTAGAATCGATTAACTGTTCTTTTCCTGTTTTGCGTTTTACATAATATTAATTATATTTTCTTTTGTTTGGCTGAAAACGCTAAGTTCAGGAACTATTTGTTTTTTTAATCGACTTCTGTAAGAAAAGGAGGTTATCAATTCGATTCTATTTTTTTATTTATCAAACTGTTCAAAACTTAAAAAATCAATTCACTATATTAAATCAAGTAATTTTTTTTATAGGGGATGGGTAAAATAAGAAATTAGGTAGCTCGAGGGGGAATTGAACTCCCAACCATCGCGTTCACAGTACTTGCACTGTGTACTGTTCCTCTGAGCCACAATGGCGTCAGCAAGCGCAAGAAACGTTTATTTAAATGAGCATAACAAAACATCTTAAATAAACACGTGCTTTTATGAAACAAAAAATATGTTGTATGGGTTTAATTCATATTACGAAAACAGCAGGAAACTTTTTCCATCCATTTTTTTATTAATATAAGGGTACTTCTCAGAATTGAATTTAAGCATATTTTTCTAACCCATGACTATTAAGAAGTAACGATGTAATACATATTTTCTTTGTTCAAGAATAATGTTGGTTTTACCAAGAATAACAAGTTTCTTCAAAACTGTTGTTTATGATATGAACATAGTATTTTCATAGACAACATCTTACAATGCGTAAGTTGTAAATTAGCAATTATGGAAATTACTTTTGTCATATATAGTGAATGAACAAATATACTTAAGATATATTTTGTCGTTTTCTGTATTAACAAACAAAAAATCTATCGATCATAACATAAAATATTGGAAAATATGTTAATAAACAATACAATTAATACTATTGACAATAGTGGCAGTAAAAATATATATTTACCACTCCAATCGCAATGTTTTAAATTGCAAAATATAAAGAATCGAACGAAGGCTACTCGTAATGCAGTGGCACTAGGTTATGGGTTCGGTTTCCATTAATCCCGAGTCAAAGCACGGCGTTAATTTCCGGCACTCCACACAAAACTCTAGAATTTAACGGTAAATGGAGAGCCTAGTGTCTTATCACTTCCTTGTCCTGCTGAATGCGGAATACAGCGTAAAGCTAAAAAAAACGAAGTAAATAGACTTTATGCTAGGATAAAGCGTAAAATTTGAGAAAAATAAAGATAATAATATAGAGATAACATATATCTATAGTATCATAAGAATATTGAAATATAGAGCTCGTGTCTCGTTGAACATATTTCAGAGTAACTGCCTCTCGTGCTTCTGACAAGTTGCAAACAACGATGGCTCGGACAGTGTGCTTGAGAAGCTACAACTTATTGTCAAACTTTCTTCCGTATCCTCAAGTTTTCCATATTATTTCTATTTTAGTCGCAATATTCTGCTATTTTTATTTTTGTTCTTTTTCAAGTAATGGGCAGTTATGACACGACAAGTTGTAGGTTCGATTCCCACTCAAAGAAATGAAATATTAAATATTTTAATTTAACCGGTTTGCTATCGAGGCACGGAGTT
>JAATLQ010009643.1:1672-13330 GCA_013421005.1 Heliconius erato x Heliconius himera | reverse complement strand
ATTTTAATATTGAAATAGAAGACAAGATGTGACGTTGAATTCTGCTATATTATAATTTCCCAAATACTAAAGGAACCACAGTCTCGAGATTCGTTCCATTGAGAAAAAGTTTCATGTTTTTCTGTCTGTATTGTAAAATTTAATAACTTAAATACATACAAGAAAAGAAAATACATCTTTGTCTCCCTAGAGCGTCATACATAACTTATTTGGTGGAGTGAATTAAATCTTCTTAAATATTAAGAAGTTTCCATAAGGTATATCTCGTAATTATGTTTTAGGCGTATTAAAAAAAGCACAAAAAAAACTGAAAACTGTAATATACTTATTTTTATAGTATCAGATCGGCAATTATTAGGTGTTTTTATCATCTTAATGATTCCGTGACTTTAAAGGAAAAAAACGATATTTATAGGATCATTTTGATGTCTGTCCTTCTGTCGTCTGTCGTCCATGACATATTCATGTAAATACGTTTATGTAACTGGTTATATTTTTAAAATAGTGTAATAATAATTTTAAATTATGTATTTTGTGATAAAAGCAAGGAAAAAATAAAAAATAAATAAAACGTATGCTGAGCCAATCTTATAGGGTACTCATCTCGTATCTCCCTAACTGTAGGAGACGCCTGACCAAATCCGTGATAAAACTTGAAATCCATCCAAGGTCACGTAGCGATGTTACGCGACTTGTTTTACATGTACCGCACATTTAAAGATCCCTACTGGCTTTTCAGTGAACATATTCTTAAGCTGCAGTGTGTGTTTATCTGTTGTTGGCGCAGGAACCATAGACGATCACATACGTCATACTCACACATACCCGAATTGTTAGCAAATAAAACTGAAACGTAGACTAGCTACTGTCCAATGTTCATAATCGACGATCGATCTCAATATAATATGCCTATTAGTTCGTTGTCGATGTAGAAGTGATTTCATCATCTACTTGCAACTTGAGTTGCCCGAGGCAAAGCGCGTGGTTAAGTACCGCCACTCAACACGCAACACCTCTAGAAGTCCTCTTCAGTTGAAAGTGGGAGACGGAAGTGTAACATAAGGTTCCAGGAGATTAAATTGTATTAATAAGTCCACAGAAAGTATAAATTATAAAATTTGACAAACTTATGTTCGCGGACGTATGCATTTTGTATAAATGAATTACAAAATTACATTTCTAATTATTTGTTTCTATAATACCTACAAACTTTCTGATTTTTTTCTTTATTTGTATTGTAGATTCTCGGAAATGAAAACATTAAATATATCATTTATTTGAGTTGGAATCGAACCCATAACCTATTGTGTTTACAGTCGCACTATTGCGTCACGACTGGCCACAAAATTTCTTTATAACTTTCTAATATAAATCTTAAACTGTCAAAGTACTTACAGAAAATACACTTTCGTCTTCAACAGTGGTAAGGTTATTTATATACCTTATAAATAATGCATCAGCAACACTGCAATAAAGTTGTTTCAAGTAAATTCTCGAACTGTATGGCACAGGTGTGTGCTAGAGTAAATTTTAGTTCAGAAAGCATATTTTGTATGAATATGCCGTCCTATTTAGTTATATCTACCTATATACACATATTCATTTGAATTTTATCATTGTTTGTTAATAAGTCACAATTTTACGTTAACTATTGGAAACCGTCGTGCGACAGCACTGTTTGTAACTTCGGCGGTTATAGGTTCGATTTCAACTAAGGGTATACCATTTCTTTTCTTCAATAACAAGACAGATCGCGACGTTGAGTTCCGTCGAAATATATCTCAACATATGTTTCGTCTACCTTTCTTGCTATATGCGGAATATAAAGTAAAGCTAAAAAAAAAATAATCCAATATTATTAGGTTCTATCCTATTAATGAATTGCTTTAGCTCTTTAAAATGTATATAAATTGGAAACTGTAGTACAATTCAACTTTGGAAATTAGTGGAAAATGTCGTTGACAGCTTTTTAACTTCTTACTATAAATGTTAAGCTTAATCGGGCTTATAACCTTACCGAAGTAATGAATAATTAATAATTATGTATTGCTCTCTAAGCAAATATGGGTAGAGGCTTGGTTTACGTTTTTTACGCAGGGCTTGGTAGGCAAATCTAGTGTAAAGAAATCTTTAGAAGAGATGGAGCGTGAAAAATGGTCACGCCCGATCTGAATGCGAGTAATTATAAACGTAATATTTGAATCCCCTTAGTATCTCAGTGCTGGCTACATAAATATAATAATTTACAGAGTATTGTCTTGAACACTTTTCACGTGAATTAATTATTAATTCAAGATCCCGCTAGAATACTAAATCTTACCGCACTTATATCAATGAATCATGAGTCATATAATTCTAGACTTAAATAAATTAAATAGGCCGATTGTAAACACGACGTGTTGACGTGACGTGTGAGGGTTCGATTTCCATTTGGTGAAATACTTGTAGATTATTGTCATTTCATCAAAAAAAATCGCTGAGGCCAACCGTGGAGCAGGGGCATAAGCGTGCGACTGTAAGTGCAAAAGGTTTTAAGTTCGATTCCCTCTCGGAAAGAGGAAATAAAATTTTAAATATTTTCATATCCTCGTCCTGGTAACAAGGCAAAACACAGCGTTGAATTTCGTCACTCAATATTCCAGAAATCGGCGGATAATGGGGACCGAAATTGTCTTAGCACTAGGTAGTTAGGTAGCTATTCATATATTTGTAATAAATTGGCAGCTCAAAGCAACAGGGATTTTGTACGCGTTAAGCTGATTTTATGGAAGTTTTTTGTGTAGTTTTCTTTTTGTAACAGTCTTTTTTGTGTGTACTTTTAATAATAATCTTCAATCGGTTCTATTGATGTTGGTTATGAATTTATTCCACGGTCTATCGACAGAGGAAACAAGTTGATAGGCAATAGGGCTTACAAAGCATTGGCTTCCGCAATGTCTGAAATTTGACTCATTATATAATGATACCATATCAAGAAAATAGAAAGCTAAGCATAAGACATAGACAGTGGGTCTGTGTAACGGAGGTCAACGCTGCCGTTCGTTCTTTTATGAGAGCGGGGAAAAATACAATTATTCTCGCGAGTGGATGTCACACCACACTGTCGCAGAATACAGTCATATACTACGACTTTTAACGAAAACTAATAGCCTTAATGCGGCACAATGAAATAAAGGTATCTCTAAAGAAAACGAGATAATTCCATCCAAAACTAAGCGGATTTTATATTAATAAGTTTATTAATATCAAGCCATTTATGTAAACGTGACATGTTGTGGGTTCGATTCCACTCGAGGAAATTAATTATTTATATATTATCACTAGGTTGAATCTGACTGTTCTGCTTTATACATGTGGGTTACAGCGTGAAAGTTAAAAAATATAAACCAAAACTGGCATTGATGAAAACTCCCTCTAATCCTTTCATATAGGAACTACTTACTATACATACATAAAGTAAATTGATCTTTTGAAACGTGATGTAAGGCAAATTACATCAATTACAGGCAATTCGGCAATGACTTTTTTAAAGTATTTTTTGATTCAAACGTACGTTATTTCGATGGATATTTCTTTTAGCTTCAAAACGTCATTCAATTTATCTGGGAAAAGATAAAAAATCCCGATAGAATTTTACAGCATCTGTATCCCAGTGCCGGGTGTGTGATATATGAATACTGAATGAGTGTCAACTTAATTGATCTTTGGAAATCTTGAGAGTGTGATGATTTTTGAAATTATCTCCGAATATGACAACACAAAACGGAGAGTTGAGTTTTACTAATCAACACGAAATGTCTGGAAAATTGCAAAGAAGTTAGGGAACGTGACATTTTAACCCACAACGTCGGGTTGTTTACGGTCAGGGTCTCTTCCGTTGCATCATAATATAATTAAAGTCTAAAAAATAGATGAGGAAAGGTCAGAGGTTCTCTCCTTACTGTATTAGATAATTAAAATAAAATTAATAAGATTCAAGGTTTTTGGAATTTAGTAGAAAACCAATGTTCAAAACACTGATCTCCATTCTCCGTTCAATTCTCGAATTGTAGGATAAGTGGCGGGACGTGACGCCACGCAGAGCAAGGAAACCAAAATTTTAAATATAATCATTGCCTCTAGTTGGATTTGAATCCACAGCCGTCGCGTTTACAGTAAAACGCAGGTTTATGAATTAAATGTATTATGCTCATTTTAAGTTTATTTAAATGCTATGAACTATGAACTTCTTGAATTTACTAATACAACAAATAAATAATTACGCGAGAAACCGTGGATGAATCCGATTTTACCATTACTTTAGGGATTTAGAAAAATGTTATATCTTTATATTTTCATTTCTTCGCCCTGCTAATGAACAAAGTGGGAATTGAAACTCGAAGCGCCATAGATAATTCTGTCGGAAGTGAGGAACGGTAATGTTTAAATGAGCACGGAGTGTTCTTAGCACTAGATTCCTAGATGCGAGCTACAGCGTGAAGCTAAAGAAATATCTTATTTCTCCCCTATGGATACCCCTAATCTATTTACATGTCAAATTTAAACACCGTGATTACAATAATTTCGTTTGTCCGTCTTTTGTCTACCAGTCAGAAATCGGACACTTTTATGCATATACTATGGCATAGATAGTATTTTTGCTATTACTATTTGTAATAATAAAAAAGAACTGCTGTCCAGAAGCTTGACTTTTTTTGTATGCACCGAGTGACCGTAGACTAGAATGCTTACTTTTAATCATAGTTTAATACTTCCACAAGATTTCGAGACAAATAATCTTAACAGACGGAAAACAATATGATCATTTAGGGTTTCGTTTTTTCTCTCTTAAGGTACGGAATCCTAAAAAAGTACACTACAGTAGGTACATGCCTAGAGATGGGTCGTTACACTCATTTTGTCAGTATATAACAAATTAATAAAATAATATAAACAGAGCTACCATTTTAAATTTAATATCTCAAAGTTAGTAAAAGAACTACATCAACCTGTTGTCTGTCGCGAGTATTCTCCACAAGTGTTTATTTTTGCCATTTTAATAGCAAAGGAAAGGGTCCACAAAGATGAAAGAGCGAAAATGCGTTATTTTTCTAAATTATACTTTGTATTTCTTTAATTTTATAACTGGGACACTTGCGTCTTTGTGAACATATTGAATTTTGAACTTTGCAAATGGAAGAGATAAAATAATAAAATTAAATGTGCTAACGGTTTTAATGTGTAACCAAAGAAAGGGAAATATATGAAAATAGATATCGATACAAGAATAAAAAAGTGCGGTGTTGAGTTCTGCAACGCGAAACGTAATGTCTTTAATTGTTGCTCTCAATTAATATATTTTTCGGCTTATATACCTCATAGCAATGCATGAAGAGAGGACGTAGCGTAAAGGGAGTCTATTGTCAGCAATAAGAAACGCTGCAGTTTGAAAAGGGGAACTATGAGTAAATACGCTCGCGTTCTGTCTTTGTAGAACAGATAAATAAAATATTATCTATATAAAAATCTTTCCAGTGGTAATCACACTATTACTATCACAGTTGGTCCCTGTCCCACTGCACTACGATGGCTAAAAATTATTGTTGACTCTTCACAAACAATATATAGGGAATAAAAGAAGAACCAAAAATATTTTTATAATACAATGCTATTGACTATAAAAGCAGCGGTTATAAATTCGATTGAATTTGTCAGAAATTGGGAAGCGAAAATGTCTTAATGGGAACGGAGTGACTTAACACTAGGTTTATAAGTTTCCTATGTGAGGGATACAGCGTGATGCTAACAAAACAAAAAAATCAAGAACTATTATTTATTAATATTAACTTTATTGATAGCAAGAACCATAATTGAAAACTATAAAAGAACGAAGACTTTATATTAAACTTATTCAAATGCTTCGCCTGGAGGTAGTACAAACCGATATATTGTTTACTAAGACGGCCACAATAGATAGGACTGAGTTTCAACAGTAGTTACAAACAGTGGTAATAACTACTATGAAAGTAAATACGTATTTATGTATTCCTATGAGGTTATATATTCAAGTTGAGGCGGAAGAGGTATACAGAGACAAGAGATGTAAGTGGAAGCGTTTGGTGCCTCGTATTTTCTGGTTATCCCGATAGGTATAAAATATTAGCTTTTTCAAAAGTGAATTAATAATTGAATAAAAAGTTACTAACAATCTCTCTGGCATTACGCCCAAAGCGACATATTAGTGATTGGTGAAGTGAATCTTATTGGTAACAAGACAAAGTCGTTTACGGTCGGATAGGCACCATCCAGCAGTGGAAATGTCCATCTAACGTTGTAATGACAAGGTTAGATATGATTATATTTACAAAATTTGAATCTGGAAATGTTACACAATCATTCAAAATAATCGATGGATGATATATCTCTGAGGCTCACGTTTGAAACGGGTAATGTATGTATATATCTAAAATTAAATTCTATTGTAGGGAACTATTATTTATATAGTTTATTTAATATGTGTTATTTATATATTTCAATATCGTAATTTATTTATTTATCATTTATTTACATACGAGCACATACATATATATTTAATATAATTATATATTTTATAACAAGTATTCGTATTTAGTATATTTATATGAAAGCGCTCGCTGCCGTCGACTGAACCAGTGAGGAGTAATATTTACTCCTACCCCCTTGTCGACGGCATATTTAATTATCACAGTCGTTGCTTACCTTCGATGCGCTTTCCATACGTTCCTTTGTTTTATATAGTATTTTATTCCAAATTCGTATCTTTCGTGTTCTGTTATATACATATGTTTGTGGTTGACTTTCTTATATACTGTACCGTGTTTAATTGTGATTTTATCATTTGTGTTATCACTGTATGTACATTTAAAGTGGTGTTGATTAAACTCAGTGCTAAACGTGAGTAGACTTTTATTATTCACCATCAACACTACACTATTTACCTCACATTTACATATTATCATTCTGTATTGAATCCTTCGAAGCGCAAAGTGACAAGTTCCGACTGTAAATGTAATAGCTGTGGGCCTGATTAATGGATTTGATTGATATTCAAAAGAAAAAGCTATTTTTATTTCTAAAAACAACAGGACGCAATATCTTTACACTAGATTCTGTCTGTACTAACTATACAAGATAAAGCATAAAATTGTTTTGGTCATGATTTTAAATATTAAGTTACTTAAATTACATATCAATTACCTTGATTTCAGTAATTTATCCCTTAAAAAAAGTGAAAGCTCTTAAAAATTAGAGAACTAATTTTCATGAAGTTGATCAATTCCCTCCCTACACTGGAATATATCACATTTAAAACAAATAGGTTATTTCGATGCATTTTCGCTTACAAGTCTCAATAAACTATAATACTATAGACTAAATATATAATTTCAACACTAATTATTAGCCAATTATTTTTTAGGATTTAACTACAAATGTACAATTTGTGGTTAAATCCTAAAAAAATATTGGCTTAAAAAGGGACAAAATTTGGTTTTAAAGCCGCTACTTCAAGTGAGGTATCAGATGAAAGAGTTGTGGCTAAGACAAGCCTGAATTTCAGAAAAAGCTCGAGACCTTCAACTTTTCTACGGTACTTCTGTGGATGAGCTCGCTTATCATCAGTGTGAAAAATTAAGTCCTTCGTGCTGCAGCGGCACAGCGTCTAATAGTAAATTTCTTATAAAAAAAAATCATTTCCTCAATCCGGTAATAAGACAAGATGCAGTGCTCAGTGAGTGGAAAATGAAATGTTTTAACCCTTAATGGCTATGTAAGTGTTAAAACGTGTGTTCCAGTGCATTTGGTGCTTAGTCGATACACTCCTTAATTTTTATCACAACGCCTTGCGTCTGAATCTTTTAAAAAGAGGCCTGTCGTTGAGTTTAGCTGCTACTTGCTTTTAAACACGTTTTGAGTGACGAAACTTAACGCCGTGCTTTGTATTAAAGTATAAAAAATAATAACAAACCTATTATGAAATAATATTGTTGGAGCGTAAATTTAATTAAAACAATTAATTCAATATAACTACAGCCAGCACATAACGCTGTCAGAGAGTTATTAATATTGACAAAATCTCATAATATATACATTTCCATACGAAGTCCATACGGAGCAAACCGCGTGAGATTTCTGCATACCAATACAACCTAAGCCAATATTTACTGTGGCAGGAAATTGAATCTTCGACCTACCGTCCTGCCTGTCTACGTATATAATGTATATAAAATTATTTGTTGAAATATATTTACAATAGGACTCCACTCGCGGATTTGATTTGATTTATGATTATTTTGTTATTTCTAGAATTTGCAGAAAGGCATCAAAATAATATTTTATGGAAGTGTATACAGTACAAAGATCTACAAAAGCATTATAGTTTCATATGTAAAAAGAAATATAAGATTATATACGAAGCTATTGTAAGGGCTATTATATTCGTATAATGATTTACGCAAGTCGTGGCGCAACAGGGGCACTAATGTGCGATAGTAAACACGAATAGTTGTGGGTTCAATTCCCACTTGAGGAAATTGACTAGAGTGAGGAAATATTTCATATTTATTGCGAGTAGTTTTATGTCCTCGTTCTGGTAACGGTTCAAAACTTTCATCTGATACCTCACTTGGAGTAGCGGCTTTAAAACCAAATTTTGCCCCTTTTTAAGCCAATTATTTTTTAGGATTTAACTACAAATGTACAATTTGTGGCTAAATCCTAAAAAAATATAAAGGGGCCGTAGATCTAGGTATATGGTTTGAATTTCAACTTGATATCTCTAAGTATTCCTGAGATACGGACTCTTGACAGACAGACAGACGGACAGACGACAAAGTGATCATATAGGGGTCCTTTTTTCATCAAATGGTACTGAACCCTAATAAGAAAAACTATACAAATCTTAAAAATAAATATAAAATATATAATTTTTTTTCAACAATAGTTACAGAATATAGAAACTCCACTTTTTTAATATTGAAATACAAAATTGAAGTACAGTGTACAATGTTATCCAAGTTTTATTCCTTTATTATATACCTATAGATAAATGTCAAAGCGAAACAGCAAACACAGAGATCGAACTAACAAGCCGCAGAGATCTCTTGCTCTTGAATTTGAAACGTGCTTGAAATATATATATTTTGTATTGCTATTGTTGGATACTGTAGTTTTGTGGGTTTTAGTAATATATTATAATGGTATTTTATACGTCGATAGATGTAGGTGAGATTCCAGTGTAGTGAATATATTATAATATTCTTGTATATTGATAAACTACTATGTTTTCTATTTTTTATATCATGTATGTATATCTTATAGTTCGGAGTAAAAACAGATAAGTTAGTGGCAAATTTTTAATTTCCTGTTTAACTCGATTATGAGGCTAGAGAAACCAAATATGAACATTATCCAAAAATTCTTCCCTTCCTTCCGTATAAACCTTGAAATAAAAAAAAGTTACATATTATCATTCTGTATTGAATCCTTCGAAGCGCAAAGTGATAAGTTCCGACTGTAAATGTAATAGCTGTGGGCCTGATTAATGAATTTGATTGATATTCAAAAGAAAAAGCTATTTTTATTTCTAAAAACAACAGAACGCAATATCTTTACATTAGATTCTGTCTGTACTAACTATACAAGATAAAGCATAAAACTGTTTTGGTCATGATTTTAAATATTAAGTAACTTAAATTACATATCAATTACCTTGGTTTCAGTAATTTATCCCTTAAAAAAGTGAAAGCTCTTAAAAATTAGAGAACTAATTTTCATGAAGTTGATCAATTCCCTACACTGGAATATATCACATTTAAAACAAATAGGTTATTTCGATGCATTTTCGCTTACAAGCTTCAATAAACTATCATACTATAGCCTAAATATATAATACTAGCGACCCACTCGCGGCTTCGCCCGCTTAAACTACTGAATTATTAACTTAATATACTGAATTACGTTCCTTAAATAAGCGATACAAACAACAGAATACTAAAATGGTAAAAATCATAAACAACATCTACCTTATATCCTTTTATTTAAAAATACTTAAACGAAAGATGAAATCATATACCTATGTTGCGCTGAAATAATACATTATAATTATTTAGGGAGCTCAAAAATATGTGCAATTGCTTCTAAACCTACTTTACTATAAAGCTAATATTGAAGCTTTCTATCGTCCAGCTCCTTTCTTCTGGCGCTGGGGAATGGCATCAGGGCGTTGGCCTTCGCGCTGTGGTCTCAAGCGGCACCCATCAATATGGGTGCGTCGTTAGGGGCCCTTTGGCTTTGGCCCTAGGACTGTGTACCTGCCTTATAGCAGATGCATGGAGAATGATTTTTGGTGCGATTGGAAAGATAATCAAATGCCACCTAACGGTCAGCTCAGCCAGTTGAGACCCTCATTCAGGGAGGCCCAGCTTAAGTGACCAGCGACCTAGGTGACTGCTCAGTAGTCGGATTCGGGGAAGGATAGAAAGTCACTCGGAAGACGACGTCTGCCCTCTGGCGGGTGTGCACTGGGTGATGCTCCTTAGGTGCAGGTAACACAATACATCAGCGCGTAGTAACGCATTATATCCGTGTTGGTCTCTTTCTATTTTTAGGTTACGGTGAAGCGTGGTGTTCCTTACGTAGTATAGTGCCTGGGTCACTCGCCAGAGAGTGAAGTTCTGGACCACCTGCAGGGTTTCTTGTTGGTTCGTACTGGCGTAGGCAAGATAAGGCCTGACTCACGCCTTGTAGCGCTATAGCTTCGTTCTTAGGGGTAGGTGGAATCTGAAGAGTGGTCGTAGCAGGAACATTGCAGTCCTTGCGGCTTTCTTGACTTGCCCTGTCAATGAAAGTCTTCTGTCAATAACAACTTTCAGGTAGTCGCTCTGCTTCTTCAGGGGACCTGCTGGCTCAGCGAAAGATGTAATCGGCTGTGTCTTGGCGACGTTAAGGGCAACCCTGTACTCTGTCATCCAGTTTGGCATCAGGTCAAGGGCTTCCTAGAGTATCTTGGTTGAGAGGGAAATATCGTCGGCGTAGATCGCCAATATCGTAGCCGTCTGCGTTGGGATGTCATCGGTGTATAATGCGTAGAGGACAGGTGACAAAATGCTGTCCTGAGGAACACCGGCAGCGATCGAGTAGCTGCTACGCTCTCCACTCTCACGCAAAATGTCCTGTCAGGTAGGTAATCGGTAAGGACATACGCGACGTGATGGTGCCGGCTCTGAGCACCTTATAAAGTAAAGCCGAAAGCGAGTGGTACGTCGACGAACTATTGCAATCTTCTTTCAATTAGTCGCTGCTGCAGCGTAGTGGCCCGCTCTGGCCACCTGTAGATTGATTGAGTGCCCACTCGCCAAACTGCTTGCTTAGTGGTGCTAGAGAAGCAGAAGGAATAACTTCGCCACCGCGCTGATGAGGGTTATAGGTCGGTAGCCCTCAGGGCGTCGTGGGATCTTCCCAGCCTTTGGCAACATGACCATGTTGTAACAGTATGTACCTATGGTATAAGTTAAAAATAAATAAATAAATAAAATAAAATATGCATGGCAATATACATAAATAACATAGTTAAATATGAATAATAAAAACTATATATTTTAAATATCATATTAATCGAGACGCGTTCGTGTATTCTCGTCC
>JAATLQ010009634.1:4457-14749 GCA_013421005.1 Heliconius erato x Heliconius himera | reverse complement strand
AATGTGCGGGATAAACGTGAAACAAAATAATCTATGTGCTAAATTTAATTTAATTGTAAAACAGTAATCGTGAAAATTGGAGGTTCAATTTCCACTAGAAGTAATGTGTTTAGAATGATTTAGGTACACTTTACTTAATCATGTTAGAATCTGAAAATTGTAAACTCTACTCAACTGCTTGTTTCTATAATTCTTTAAGTTGCCAGTAGTGTCGGAAAAAATTGTCTACTAAAGACAGACATTTCATATCTGGATTTCTTCGTATAGAACCATAAACCTTAATATTAACTCGTCCTATAATACACTCTCATATATTTGACCTATAAAAAGGCACAAAAGGGACACCCATCAAACAGGTTATTAACCTACACACATATGTATATTCAAAACGTCATTCAATTACGTAGTGCTGTTGTAATGTTTGCACAATATAGGTAGGTATAAAGTGAAACACGTGTAACGTTTACTATTTGCAAATACTGATAAGAAAACAATAACAAAATGCAACAGTAAAAATTAATCACAAAGCTAACAGTAGGTATACGGTGGGTACGAGATAGTAAAATTGTTGAATAATACAATTGAAAGTGCAAACAAAAAATGGACAATGTTTGTTTTTTTTAGCTTCGCACTGAATCCCGCATGTAGTTGTGTTTTGATAACACTTAAAATCATATTAAATATTGATTAAAAAAGTTATTTACAGTACCAATTTCTATGTAAATCCTAATGAGAACCGATTTTAGGATGATATACTACTTATCTCAGATAGCGAATATTTTAATCCGTAAACCAAATTTACCATTGATCTGTCTAGTGTTGGGACCAGCACGGCTACTACTACTGCTACTTGTAATTAGTAGTAGTACCTGTAATTGGTACAAACTAAACAAAATCAAATCAGCTTCACGCTGTATCCCGCACACAGCAGGGTAGGTAGAGGGAACCTAGTGCTAAGACACTCCGTTCCCCATTTACCGCCGAATTCTGGACTCATTGCGTGCTGAGTGGCGGAACTCAACGCCGCGCTTTGCCTCGAGACCAGAGCGAAGAAATGATAATATAAATGTAAATAAATATTTCACTTCCTCGAGTGGGTATCGAACCCACAACCAGTCAACTTTAATACAATATCCTACAAATACGAATTGAACTTTATACAATATCCTACAAATACGAATCACAAACAAAGCTTTTCCGTAGCTTCGTTTTTTTATGGAACAATACACCTAAGTACATCAATGAATTTTGAAATATGTTATGGAAATAAAAAATAAATCAGCTTCATGCAACATTTCGCACACAATAGAGAAACTCAGATACGTTGAGTTGCGCAACTTAACGCCGAATTTTGCTTCGACACCAAAGAATATAAATTTAAATAAATATTTCATTTCCTCGAGTGAGGATCAAACCAACCGCGTTTGCAGCCACATACCCTACGCCACATCTGGCTTCAAGTTATGGAAGTAAAGTATAAAATATAGTAAGTATAATTCTTTTAAAAGCAAATTTTTACAAAGGCTTTACAATAATTACATCGCTGATAGTTTTCACAGTAAATGATTTAACCGCACTCAGGTACGCGGTCGTTGTGATTTATATTTTCATAAAGAATGCCGCAATTCGAAATTCTGCCAAATGCAATCTATTACTATTCTAGTGCGAACTATTTTATTTTTACTATAATAGTTTAATTGGTTTAATTGTTTTGGTAGAATCGATTAATGATTTATACTGCGTTATAAACACGTTAGACACAAGGAAGTGGACGTTACTTCTTAGACAATATATTTTGGTTAGCGGAAGGTGACGCTACGCTAGACCAGATAGATCGTCTTTATTATATTCATTTTCTTGAGTAGAAATCGAACCCCTAACTATTGTTTGTAGAGTCAGTATCTTGAAGAGAATTTACCATCGTCCTTGATTGTTACTTCAAATCCAACTTTATCTCCAAAGTATTTATATTTAAAATGCAAATGTTTTCAAATCTTCATTACCTCAAGGCCGAAGATCTTGTAAGGTAGTTGAAATGTGACAAGATTTATAAATTTACCGTCTCCTACAATAGTAATAAAAATTCAATACAATCCAACACAACTGTATCTCTATGTGTACTTTCATAAAATTTCCATAATGGAAATTCACACGAGTCACATGCGATGAAGCTTGCAAATTGAATTCGACCAGCGCGCGTCGGCGTAAGTTACCAGTTCGGACAAATTGTTTTGAAATTTAAAGGCTACGTTTTAGTGCTGTCAAAAATATTTTTAATTTGTTCAAGGTCAATGGAATTGTGGCATTAAAATCGTAACTTAATTAATCTATTTTTATATTCGAATCCATATATTTTTTTCATTTTAGAAATATTCCAAAAATTGAGGTGGAAAATGGAAAATCTCTCAAATCTTTTTTTTTTTGTAACCTGAAAAAACAAAGTTAACAAAAGAAAATAATAAGTAATTTATAAATAATGTCAGCTTCACGCTGTATCCCGCACAGCAGGGTAGGCAGAAGGAACCTGGTTTTGAGTCACTCCGTTCTCCACCTCCCGCCGAGTTCTGGAGGCATCGCGCGCTGAGCGACGGAACTCAACGACGTACTTTGCCTCGACACAAGAGCGAAGAAATGAAAATAAAAATATAACTAAATATTTAATTTCCTCGAGTGGGGATCGAACATACGACCAGTCGCATTTACAGTCACACTTTGTGCCTCTGCACCATGACCGGCCTCATGATACCAATTTTTAAATGAATTATATGGTTATGTATAAATGAAAATTAGTATAATACAACTTGTATGGACATTATTCGCAATAAAACGTCATAAACAAGTAGTCATCGCGGCGAGCTCGCATTTGCACTCGTTTACAGTTTCAGTTAATGGTCCACATGATAATGGTTCTTACCCTATAATTTAGTAATAGGCATCTTTATTTCGTAAGTAGATCTTTACTTCATGTTCCGCTAAGCTCTTTGATATTAATAATATTTTACAGTTTTCCTTGATTTTGCATATCAATTACATACACGAAATACTATACTATAATAATTTATCATTTTTATGACTTGTCAACATAATTCTCGTTTATCTCTCTGGCGGATACATTATCTTAATGCGGGTGAAGTAGAGGCTGATCGTCCCTAAATGTACCCTCTTAAATTTCAAACTCAATAAGTTCCTATTGCGCCGCATATAATTTTCCTCAAACGAAAGAAAGGTTTTTTAATAAGATATTCCCTTATACAAGAATTTTTGTAATAATTTTAAGGTTACTTATTGACTAAACTAATTTTCAAAGATGTCTTTCAACCATTGAACGAGACGGAGGCTTATTTGGATGTGCGCCAAAAAAAAATTACAATGCGGCAAACACTGCCCACTTTTTATTCCACAGTACTTAGTGTTAAAAATTAGTTCCTTATTCTGGTTTCTATTCCATATTGTTCTTTCTAATAAAAATGAACATTGTTAATGTACAATTGTACATTTTATTTATAATTTCCCAATTATCATTTTATAATTTGAAGCATTATTCATTTACTTAAAGAGACTGATCTCAAAAATTCTGATTTAGAATGTATACTTTTTATTTATTTTCTTTCAGCATTGCTTGTTGAGTGGCAGAACTCAACGCCGCGCTTTGCCTTGTTATCAAAGCGAAGAAATGAAAATATCAAATATTTCATTCCTGCGTTTGGTAATCAAGCCCACGACCGTCGCGTTTACAGTCGCATACTTGTGCTCCTGCGCCATGACAGAATATTTTTTTGTTAAACTTATAGGTTTTCAACCCTAAAAGGGTTGTTACATTTTTATGTTAGACTCAATAAATATAATGCAACTATCTAATATATGCCGTATCCATGGGTTTATTAAAAGAAATAAATTGACAATTTCAACCCATGAATAAATAATATCTTTTTGACGATAAAAATCTTTTATGGCCTTCCCGAAAATAATGAATGAAATGTATCACAGACACCCTCTAACTGTCGTTTTTATAGTGAACAACGTTTTGTATGCTTCATTTCCTGTACCTTTGCTAAGCAGTTCTTTACTGTATGTTAGTTTATCTCTTCATGTTAAACAGCTTTTAATATACAAAAACAGCTTTTAGATAATAGCAAACATAGACAAATAGCTTTTAATGAATTTTTTGTACATTTATAGCGTGCAAAGATAATCCTTTTTTTCATCCGACGTAACAGGAGTGTTATACATTTGATATGTCTGTGTATGTGTGTTTCTGTATGTTGTGGCATCGTAGCTCCTGAACGAATGAACCGGTTTTGGTCTAGTTTTTTTTATATTTAAGATGACTTAACGGAGAATATCGTTAGCCATGATTCATTTATTAAATATGATGATATGTTCAATTGTTTGAAGATTATCAGCTCTTTTTTAGTTGCTTGTGTACTTTTTAGAGGTTTTTGTGTCGGGAATTTTAAATTATCAATTATTATTAGCAGATATTTGGCTTTTTTCGCAAGTATTTAATATTTTCTAAGCGAATGTGTTATAAAATAGAAATTGTAAAATAAAATTCTAGTAGGTACCTGTTGCCCATACGTAATTTGACAAAACTTAACTTACGGAAATAAGAATATTTAAAATATTAGTAATTGATCTGCTCCTATGTAAAATAAAAGTAATTGATCTGCAGCTTTTGTAGTGTTTAAACTTTGTTTAAACGTTCAAGTTTTTTTCAGCTTCATGCTGTATCTCGAATGTAGCAGGGGATTCAGAGGGAGCGTAGTGTTAAGACCCACTTCCCGCCGAATTCTACAAAAACAGTGTTTTATAGCGTATAAAGTGACTAAAATCAATACCACGCTTTGTCTCGACGCCAGAGCGAAGAAATGAACACATTAAATATTTTACTTCCTCCTTTCCGTCCTTTCTGACAGTGCATCGACAGAGCATATCTAGTTTTGATCGATATCAGTTCTCATTAAAACAGATATTATAAGTTTACTTTTAATTCTAAAAAGAGTTGCATGGAAGTAACAAAGCTAGTGTTCTTTAAAAGTTTTACACAAAATTATTTCTTGCAACGTAAAACTACACCATAACAGTGTATATGAAACATCAAAACTGTTGCCCCGTTAAAAGTAATTTAAACTGACGAAAACAGATATTATAAGTTTCCTTTGGCGTGAAAAGTTAAGACTATTTTGAAGTATATTTAGAATAAAATTTCGGAAGATAAAAATAATTTTTGTTTTGTAGATAATTTCAGTATCAGTCACGGTGCAGGGGCAAAAAGTATGACTGTAAACGCAACAGGTTGTGGGTTCGATCGAATCACTCGAAGAAATGAAATATTTATTATTTTCATTTCTTCGCCCGTGTGTCGAGGAAGATTCTTCCACTCAACACATAATGTCTCCAGAATTCTTCGCGACGTTGAGCTCTCTCTTTCTGAGCTCGAGAGGCTCTTCACACTAAGTTCCCTCCGCCTAAAGCTAATAATTTTCTAAAGTCTTGTAAAATACATATCTATAGATCGAATAATCGAAATAAACCGAATCTACAACTAATTAGATACTTAATAGTATGGCTATTTGTATAGGTATATATATGCAGCACTATGTACGTGTATATGTTAACATACTATTTTTAATATTGAAGCGAAGTAACAGAAACGCTTGTATGTCCTCGGAGAACCGATAAGTTCCAAAATAGGGAAACTTCATATCTTAATAGCACCATATATTCTTTTACCGAAATTATTTCCCACTTCAAGTTATCGGTGGGAAGTTTTAATGGTAGATGACACATTACAAACAACTCCAAGACTCGCTTGATATGGGATGTAAACGATGAAATGAAAAAAGTTTTTTACGATAAGAATTTGCGTTCGCTCCAGAACAAAATCTTAGCGTTTTATAATTTTTAGATAGTGGAAGTATGCAATATTGAGGCTATCGTGGTGCAGGAGCATAAGCGTGTGATTGTGACGAGATGGTTATAGGTTCGATGCCCATTTGCGGGAATTAATTATTACTTATTAATATTTTAATTTCTACGCTCCAAAGTATCCAAGACAAAAGTGCGGCGTTAAGTTGCGCCACTCCTCGGAAATGTGAAAAATGGCGAACATTTCATTAACCTTCATTAAAATTTATTTCCTTATATGCAATTTAACTACTGTTACTAAGAAAAATATTTAAAGTACCTACACAAATATTTGGTTTATATAAGTTTTTACTTATATAAACCAAATATTTGTGTAGGGATTGTTGGGATGATTTTCACCAGAAATGCTTGTTGTGTATAAATGACGCCATATGGGTACCGTTGGAGTGTATTTATAATCATATATGATAGTTCGTAATAGAATATGTTCTATTTGGGGAAAGATTGTTCTATATAATTAATGCGTAAAGACATCGCCCCGTAACTCATTGAGGTAATTCTTAAGTTTAATAAAATGAAGTAATTATTCAAAAGAAAACCTTTATTTGATTTTTTTTTATTATGTTTTTAGTTTTACGCTGTATCCCACATAAAGCGGAGCAGGCTGCTACAATCTAGTAATAAAGCACTTCGAAAATTGGGCGGAAAGTATTTCTCTAATTTTCTCAAAATTTTAAGGTTGGAACTCAACGCCTATGCCTTGTTACCAGAGCGCAAAAATAAAAATTATTAAATCTCCCGAGAGGAAATCAAACCCACAACCGTCCCATTTACAGACAGCCGCTGTTCCGTTGCTCCATATATTTAATATTTAAGTAAAATTATTTGACAGGTTAAATACATTTATTAACACACTAGAGGGCGCGCGCGGCTTCGCCCGCTTATTAGGAGTGAATTCAAAAAAAACCACTAAACACGTGTTCAATAAAATATTTTTAACAGTCTGAATTTATTTTTTTATAAAAATCGGTGGCAATTTAAAGATTTTTCCATATAAACTTTCAACCCCTTATTTGAATCCTTAGGGGGTGAATTCTTAAAAACCATGAAACACGTATTCAATGAAATATTTTTAAGAGTCTAAATTTCAAATTTTATAAAAATCGGTGCAGATTAAAATTTTTTTCCATACAAACTTTCAACTTCTATTTCATCCCTTTGGGGTAAAATTTTTCAAATTCCCTTCTTAGTGGATGTCCAGAATATGAAAATAAACATCTGCCCAAATTTCACGTTTCTACGCACAGCGGTTACGGCTCTGCGTGCGTCTTACCTCAGTCAGTCAGCACAAGTCCTTTTATATATATAGATTTCTAATAACAGCATTTACATTCCTTATTCGTTTAGTCGTACATTGATATTGACAAGTCGTTAAAATGTACCAGCGCTAGTAATTGTTCGTGCCAAAAGTAAACATGTCAAATCTGTGATGGAAAGACATTATTAGAATACTTTTTACTGTTTTAATTTCTGTTTTTTTTTTCTTGTGGTGATCAGAGGGGACGGTAATAGGTTTTTTTTATTTAGCCATTGGGAGTTATCACTAATAAAAAATAATAAAGTTGCAACCTCGACTTAGTTATACTTCTAAGCTACGCCATCATTACGTTCACATATAAAATATGCAATAAGCACAAAGTATCCTCCATAAGTATCCTAAATAAAAGCATTATTAGAACCACACTTAGCTGGGTAGGCAGAAGGGACCTGGAAAATTAAGACGCCTCTATTATCAGAGTAAAAAATTAAACTATGCAATATTTCATTTCCATGAGTGGGAATCGAACTCACAACCGATGTGCTTACAACAGCACGCGTGTGTCCGCGCATCATAACGACTTAAAAAAATTAAATTGAAAAATAATAATAGATTTAAAGTTAAAAGTTATATATGGAAAAGTCTTTTTATGCTTTCGAGCATATAATATTTACATTATACTTCAAAATATTCTATCCTATACAAATACATGTATAAATAGCGTTCTTCACAACAAATTACGTGAAACGTTTACAAGTTAATTTGTATGGCAGGTACTCGAGGTAACTTGTAAACATTGTTTTTGTGAACGATCTTCTAATATAAAATAATATTTGCTCTCATAGTAATGTTATTTTTTTATTTTTACCCTGTGTCCCGCACGAGGTGGGGTAGGCAGAGTGAACTTGGGAATCTAAAACACTCCGTTCCCATTATGACATTTCTGTACCAATGCCTGCAGAATGCTTACCTAATTCTGGAGGTATCGCGTGTTGATTGGAGGAACTCAAAACATTTTTTTATATATTACACTTGAATAATTTTTCGTTTTATATAATGATATTGCTAAATACGATTTTATTCACCATAAAAATTTGTTATTAGTTAAAAATGAGAATAGACATTATTATTATGTCAATGTCAAGAATATTTACATTAAATTTAATAAAACACACATGAAAATAAAAGGACATGATTTATTCTGTTTTATAAAGGTAATATAAAAAAAAAATCAGCTTTACGCTGTATCCCGCACACAGCAGGGTAGGCAGAGGGAACCTTGTGTTAAGACACTCCGTTCCCCACTTTCTGCCGAATTCTGGAGGCATTGCGACACCAGAGCGAAGAAATGGAAAATAAATTTAAGTAAATATTTCATCTCCTCGAATGGGGATCGAACCCACAACCAGTCGGTTATAAAGGTAAATATCGTTAGTACAATACCTTTAGTAGTAACAGTAGTTCTAGATTAAATATATATAGAACTAGTATTTCTTTTCCGAAGCACAACTCGTGCGGGTGGCGGGAAAATGAAAAGCAATAAAGGGAAGTCAAAAATTGACGTGATCATAGTGTTTCGTTTGATTTTCCAACAATATTTGTAAAAGAAATAATGATAATTTGCTTTCTATGATAACGAGATTTTAATACAGTTTTTTTAATTTTTTTTCCACATTTCTTTCACATTTTTTTTTTAATTTTATAAAGAGAATCTGGTATTGAAAATTTATGATTTTTTAATTAAAATAATATGATACTTCAAGGGTGTATAACTTTGTGGATCTTTAAATCCACTTATTATCATCTAAAATCTCTATTAGATGTTTATACTGAAGGACGGAACACATCGACGTAGGTATGTTGTATCTAAGCGGGAAGGCAATGGATGTGGATTTGATTTCCACTCACGGTAATTAATTATTTCCCCTATCTTACTAAATATATTACACCATCCAGTTTTAATTTTTTTTTCGGAGAGCATATATTTTTTTTGTATTGGCATCCCAATGATTTCTGGATGAAATGAGATATCGGTTCTTCGAAAAACAGATAAAAGTTAAATTAAATTGGTCCATCGTCGATTTAAGGTAAACTCGTTTCCTTTTAAAAGGCGATTTAAAATGGCATTATTTATTAGTTATATATTTTGCCGATGATTTATTTATGCTGTGACCTTTACTGAGTGACTAATTAAAAACTTGATGTACTGTAATTATACTTCTTTGTATGTATGTGTTTGTAAATTCAATTCAAGAGTAATTCAAGTTTCTCTACGGATAAATATTTTTACAGTGTACAAATAATAAATTTAAAATCATATTTACACTTAATACTAAACAAAATTTGACATTGTTCCCATAATTTTGTCAAAAATTTTGATTTAAGTTTTATGCATAAAAACAACATATTCGAATGAAATATACCTAAACTCATTATCGACACATACTCTGTGAATATTTCTAATTAAGGAGCATTTTCTTTCACACGAAATATTTTAGAGTCAAAATCTTAAAATTGTTAAAAATATTTTAGTGAAGCACCGCGAGGCTTGTGAAGTTTAATTACCACAAGCTAATTATTGGGATAAAATTATTTGATATTTTCAATACTACTCTATGAACGTTTTTTTTTGCAGAACCATGTTTTATCGTACTTTTAGTAATAGGATAGGCAAGGAGAAAGGCGTCAGTGACAGCAACGTTTCGTTGCGTGCTACTAAGGCGGGGTTATGAAAATATAATTATTTTCATACACCGGGATTGAACCCACAACTATCATCATCATTCACAGTCTGATCTTACTCTCTACGCCACGATTGCCTTTTATGTAATATTTTTTTTATAATATGTATTTTTATATAACAATTTTTCGCACACACCATTACTGACACTAACAATTGACAGTTAACAGACAACGTACAGATGAAACTACTAGACTTAGAAATAGAAAGTTGAAATTTGGAAAGACAATCGACTAGGGAGGCCGGTCGTGGCGCAGCGGCACGAGGTGTGACTGCAAAACCGACTGGTTGTGGGTTCGATCCCCACTCGAGGAGATGAAATATTTACTTAAATTTATATTTCCATTTATTCGCTCTGGTGTCGAG
>JAATLQ010009614.1:23792-45511 GCA_013421005.1 Heliconius erato x Heliconius himera | reverse complement strand
CCACATATATGGAACACAGTGGTCGACTGGCAGAAGAAAAACAAAAGTATGGCACAGATGGTAAACAAGGCCAGCGCTACCGCCGCTCCCACCAGCACGGTGGCCACTTTGAACACAAAACCATTGATCGACAGGAAGTCATCCAACCTGCCTTTACAGTCCTCGATGGAGTCATCCGTCCTACATATTTGGAACAGGCCGAACTTCCTGGGATACTCCGTCTCTAAGTCACCTATCCACTCCGGTGTAACGAACGCCACAACGCTTATAATCGCGTAACAAATCGTGAATATAGCCCAAAGCACTCCGATAGCTTTCGAATTCCGGACATAGTTTGTGGCGTATAAATGAGATGAATCAACGTACTCTATTTTAGAACCCATTTTTGTGTTATGTTAAAAAAAACTATGTGCACATTTTTTTTTGTTAATATTAAAAGTTTTTCCACTCACGGATGTAATTCTATACTACGTAAGTCGAGGACGCGGTAAATACTAAAAGTACAACCTCTCGCCGTACCATTCAACTCGGCGAGTAGAGGGGATGTGTAATCAAAGGTGTGCTCAACAGGTAGCTTGCCTGAACCTTGTGAAATAAAATAAATTTTATGTAAAAATGGATAAATTTAATTAAAAGTTAAAATAAAATAACAAATCATAAATTTTGAAAAGGCTTATGATAACATTTTTCTTTGTTTTCTCAATGTACTTGAAGTTGTACATTTGTAAATATAATAGTATTGTACTAAAATAACTAGCGACATCTATATTTCTTTAATGGATTTATTTATATTTTGACCTCTAAGATTCCAATACCTAATAATATAATGCAATACTAATAATATAATATAACATAAATATCTTTTTATAGGTTTATTTACTCAGAAAAATTTTTTACGAGTTTTTATTTTATTGCACAATATAATACCTTTTGAATACAGTCATGTAATAAATAATGATACAAATAGTGTTTCATCGACATCTATTTACGACGGCTATATGTTCTTTTTGGCTCAAATTACTTATTACAAATTTTAATAAAAATAGTGATAACTAACAAGAAATATTTATTGACCTTTTTTTGTAATATAGCTATTGATCTATTTATTTTATTATTATTTCCTACAAAATTTTAAAATAATAATATTTTGCTATTTATAATATATTATGCGTACATTGAAGTACTAAAATAATCCAACAAAAGGTGTATATACAAAAAAGAGACTTATTTAATTGAAACAAAGCAACTTCCTAATTTAGTCGCTTTATATCAACATGTGTCATTGTCAGTTGTCAAATCCTAGTTGACGTAAATGAAGAGTAGCAATCTTGCATTTTGCTTGTGTACAAAATACGTACACTTACGTTCACTACAGATTTAGTTAATTATAAATTAATATTTCTTTGAAACCACATTAACTTATGACATTTGAATCATGTAATTAGTGTAATCTATCAATATTTAGTAATTGTAAAGTTAATAATCATGTCGGTAAGAGATAAGTGGGTTCGCCGGTTTTCGATTGACGAGACTGCAAAACACAAAAATGGATTTACCATATACAAAATAACATCTGTTGTAAGTATTAGACTTTTATATAGTTCTAAATTATTTTTAAGTATTAAAAAATAATTATAGAAGCAAATTGATGATATTATTTTTATACAAGTGAATAAAACTATTGATTAGTGACCTACTCAGGTTGCTATCTTTTTATCACAAGTATTTGCAGTCTGACTAGAAAGTATTTACTATTGCTTTTATTTAAATTTCTAAAATGAAAGTAGAATGTAAACTGTTTTTTATTACCTTAATATGCACAGTAAGAGATTATTGCACAATATAATTTGTATTATTTTCATAAACCACAATATGAAAGTGAATTTACCTTGAACACATTGAAACAGTATAAACTTATTTTATACTAAATATATAACTATTTTTGTATATGATTAAGTAAGTATTCTGCTACTTGCAGTTTCATTATAATAGGGACAGTTGTGTGGTTAACTTCCATTCAGGGAAATAAATCATTTCTATGAATTAAAGTTTATAAACCAGGCAAAATTCGGGGATTGGAGTTTCTTAGTACTCAGTTGTCTCTGCCTACCTTGCTATACTATATGTAGGATACAGTGTAAAGCTTGAAAAAGGGATAAAGCATTAAACTAAAACAGGCTAATATTTTTATTTTTCAGCTCTTTCCATTAGGTTCGCCAGAAGCTGTTACAGTTGTATCGGTATGGAAGAGATATAGCGATGTGCAACAATTACATAAGTCCATGAAATCTTTACATGCAGGACTCCATCTTAGAGGGACATTCCCTGCTTTAGCCAAAAGTAGTTATTTCAAGAGATTTCATCAAGAGGTCAGTTAAATTCTCTTTATTATCTATGCTCTAATATCATCATCATCACAGCTAAAGAGTTTTTTTTCTTTGTTTGAACATACTAATATCAGGAAATATTAGATTCAATAGATTTTTTTTGTATTGGATAGTCCATTTATTAAGGAGAGCTATATCCTAAATTACATTAACTGTTGATGTAACCCACCTACCTGCTATCAGAGTTACTCCCCACGCTTAGAGTGTGTCATGTCACTCATGTGTCATACACAACTCTTATTTACTTCCATGTCACTGTGCAGGCATAGCCACAGATATATTAAGACTAGATTTTTTAAAAATATTCATTGTTCTTCACGCTGTATGCACAAGGCAGGGTAGGCATAGGGAACCTAGTGTTAAAACTGTTCCCACTGTGATATGACAATCTCTTATATTTTTTTTACAAATTGTACAAATTTTATTCTAGTGGAGTGTGAACCTGCGCCTCTAGTACTATTGAACTGTTTTAACAACTAAGTCACAAATGCTCTTAAAGCTATGTCAAAATTTTTATACATGCACTTACAATCTTATTAATGTTGTTAGCAATATCTCTATTTACATTTTAGCTTTATGCTGTATGCCCACATATAGAAGGTAAGACAGTTCCCTGTCTTAATACCCTCTTTTCACCACTTTTTACTTCAGTCACCTGAGTTTGAGTTGAACTTACAACAGTTGCATGTACACACTGTGCCATTTTGCCAGGAAAACCCCATCTGTTTATCATACAGTATAATATTCACATATGTTTCAGGTAATTGATGAACGTGCAAAAACAATAAAAAAAATACTAGAGTTTGTTGCGGAACATAGATTGTTATTCACGAGTACTGATTTTGTTAATTTCTTACAGGTAAGTCATTGTATATTCACTTGAACTGCATCTGGTCGTAAACGTGATGGTTGTGGGTTCATTCCACACATAGGGGCATTAGTATTTTTATTTCCCTGGTTTTGCAAGACAAAGCGCGGCGTCAAGTTCCGCCACTCATCATACGTCTTTGCAGACGAATTACCATTTTCCATTTACAAAATACTCATAAATAAGATAATTTCGAACTGTTATTAAACTCGCGACTCTTAAATATTAATTAATTTGTTTTTGTTTTCCTTTTATATTTCTTACAAAAAACATTCATTGTCAACGTTTTTTTTAGACTGGCTACCCAGAACCGGATAATAAACCAGCAGGGGTAATAAATACAATCAGATCGTCTTTACACTTGCCTATAGAAGAAACTCCACCATTGGAATATCAAACTTCTGATGATGAAGCTAGAAGTCCTAATGGTATGATTACAAAAAATCTACTTATCCTACTAATTATCATTAATAATATTAAATGTGAAAGCTTGTGAAGTTGGATGTTTGTTCCATTTTCAAATACAACAGATATTATAGATTTAGATAAAAAGTTTACAATAATAAACATATAAAAAAGTATAATTTACCTAAAATATAACAAGTTTATTATAATATACAGTACGATCGCCGAATCGTGACCGCCATGAAATTAAGTTTTCTGAACTTTTGTGCGTTGTCCACTCAGAAAGAAAAAATTACCAATCGAATTGAGAACCTCCTTTTTAATCTAAAAGCTAATATCGGGGAGACCACATCTCTCTCTATTGATTGGACTGTAGATACAGTAAATATTTTTAAAATCGACACATTATTTTTATTTTTTGCTCAAGTATAAGTATTTCTAGATGTTTTTAGTGACATAAATTATATGATCAGATTAACATATCAAATATTATGTTATGTTTCATGTTAAGTGAAGTTAAGAAAATATAAGACTGCCCTCTTTGCACAGTTGAGAAGAGATAATGTGTAAAATTTTTACATTTTTCTGTTACTCAAGAGAGTAAAAAAATCATATTAATTTATAAATAAAATATTATTAATTTTAATATTGAGGTTGTCGTGGCGCAATGCGAGGGAGAAAAAAAGTGTTCTTCTATTAAACGACATGATATAAATATGGTGTATCTATAATAATTATTATTATCTTTATATAATTATTATTTCAGTACAAATTACTTCCGACCCCACAATCCCGAGCACGTCGAACACACAAACAGACATAGATGTATCACAAATACCTATATATGAAGCGGCCGAAGTCGAAATACGGGAATCGCCCAAAACAAGCCAAAAATTATCAAATTCAAATAGTTTTGATTCAATCAACTCGATTGAGAGCCTCAACAGCGACCTCTATGATGAACTATCAAAAGTATCAGTAGACAAGTTGACAGTGACAGCTGTCAAGAAAAATGTGTTGCCAGATTTAATTAATTTTGACGCTCCATCGACGTCTAATTTAAATAATTTGAATTCGGATAGCGTTTCGTTCTCATCGACTTACGATTCTAATTCAATTTATGAAGACAGTGGTTCAAGATTGTCTTTATATAGTAAAAAAAGTGTTTTGTGTGAAAATAAAACAAGGACAGATGATAGTTACGTGTTCGAAGCCGGGTATTTGTTGAATTTGGCAGCGCGGTGTGAAAATATGGGTGATTATCAAAGAGCTTTCGAGTGTTATAAGTCGGGTATTGAGAAAATGTTGATTGGTGTTCAATGTGAGTATCTTTATTTTATATTTAAGAAAGATAATAAATTGTGTTTTCCAGTTTTTGCTTATTTATACTATAAAAAAATGTGTTTATAGATGTATTAGTAGTCTTTGTGTAAACGTAATAGTTGTGGGTTCGATTACCACTCAGAAGAATGTAATATGTTAATTTCTTTGTTTGGTAACAAGTTTTATTATTATTATTTTTTATAATGAAAGCAAATATTGATTATAATTATGCAAATTTCACATAATTGCTTATTACAAAAAAAAATAAGATTAACCACATTAATTATCAATGTTTCCAGAAGGATCTTTGATTGTTTTGAATTGAAACCACTTAAATAAAAACTTTCAACCTTTTTTTTTACAGTGAAGGTTAACTTATGTTCTTTCTGAAGGTGAATTTTATATTTGACCAAATTTTATGCTAGCCACTGGTACAAATTTAGATTTTTTTTTGTAACAGTGACAGGAAGAATTGCTTTCGCATTTATATCATAAGTAGAGATCTATATAAAAAAAATATAACATAGAGTCGGTAGGGAAATGTGTAACTGTACATATGTATACATAAAAACATTAAATTTATATAATTTTTATTTTTTTTGAGATATCTAGAACAAACAAAATAGGTTATCGAAACTCTTTAATATTAACGTCTTTAGTTTAGATATAGTATGAGATAATTAATATAAACGATAATAATTCAACATGAAAATAATTTTATTTAGATTAATTTCCTGTATTAGGGCGCGCTTAATATGTTTTTAACCTGTTATTATATTGTATTTGTTAAAATATGATGTTTGAGGCCTTTATGGGGCCATAAAGGCCTCAAACACTATGAGAGTTCGACTTCGAATGCGATGGTTGTGTGTTCAATCCGACAGAGAAAAAAAAACGAAGTGCGGCGCCACTCAACACGCCATGACCCAATAAGTGGACGAACCACGGTTGACAGTGTCTTTGTACTAGGTTCCATCTCCCTACCCTCCTATATGGTGAATACTAGTTTAATATTAAGTAAGCAATTGAGCAATTAAAATAAACTATAAACATAAATAAACATGAATAGTAGGCACCTTTATCTTGAGATTTTATCACATCTATCAGCTTTATTATTGTAAACCTATCATAAATGAGTATTCGTCACACAATTACACGATAAAAAATTTTCTAGGAAATTCCTATTTCTCAGGCATATTAAGAGAGAAAGCTATCGAGTGGCCTCATTTAATAACCAAATTATGGAATCTAACATGCTAAATTCCTATAGTATAACTATGAAGTATCTACAACGTGAGCCCTTGAGTGGAGTTCGAATCTAAAAGAATCGCGTCACACTTTTCACGATCGGTCTAAAAACTTTTTTTTCTAAGAAATATATGGGAAATAATTAAAAATATTAATTAATTGATAAAGTCATTTTAAACAAACAATTCGATATAACTAAACCTTTATTAACCCACTTACAGATAGTGTTATCAAAATCATTTAATAATCGCTATTTAGAGACCGTTCCTCGTAATAACAACATGTATTTATTTCATTTTTTGTCTAAGAATATATAAAAAAATGGATTTTTTACACATTTGCGCATATATGACGGACTATAATACGGTTATTTGTGAGTGATTAGTTATTCTTTTTTTTTCTAATGATAGTTAATTTGTCTGTCTTTTGTATTTGGTAAAGAAACTAAATCATTTATTTAATTAAGATTAAAATAAGATTTAATTAATAAGCCGTCATGGTGCAGCGGTACAGCGTGTGTCTGTAAGCGCTTCCTGTGGTTACGAGACTCTGGGAACGTTGTGTCTTAATACTAAGTTGATCTTTTCTAATTCTAAGGAATCTAATAAAAGGTTAAATATGATTTATGAAAAAAAAGGACCAAATGTTACCGAACATTTATATGTAGGTTTCATATAAATAATGTATTCTAATGTATACAAAAAAATATTAAATTCATTAAATAAAATCATACTAAATATATTATGTTAAATATATACTTCCTCAGGAAGATGATTATGTCAAATTGTTTTTTTTATATCATTATTAAAAGTATAATTTGAAAGGAAATATACATAATATATATTTCTACGTTTAGATAGACTAATATTGTATTATATATCTACTTATAGAGAAATTATTTATGTTAGATAGCCCAATTATTACGAAAGTGTAGGTGGCGTTAATCGTTTAGATATATCCCACCGAACTTGAGGTCAAAGTTACCTGCTGCAATAAGAATGTGTCTTGTCTTGCAGAACTAGCAATTATTTTTACTCTATAAGGTGGATCCGCAGGTTAACGCTAGAAAATTAATAAAGCACATAGCAGGTTAGGTAGAGGGAACCTAGTGTCAAGACACTACAGAAGTGAATACAAACATATAAAAATATATTAGTTACTATCTGCCATCGACAGCCGACCCCGACCAGCAGCGGCGCACTCTCATTAAGGAGAAGACTAACAAATATTTATCGTACGCGGAGGAGATATACAAGACTCACCTGTGCAACGCGGAACAAAGTGTTAGTATGTTTATTGTTTTTTTATATATTTTTGACAGGTTTCGTGGTAAGTGGGGACAAATTAAGTGTTAAGAAACTTCTTTCTTTTTGGCAAATTTTAAAGTTATATCACTTCTATGTAAAGAAAGAGAAGTAAGATACCTCGTACGTGTCGAGAGGCGTTCCTCACTTTCACACTGCCAGTTTCTGGGGGCATAGCGTTTTGAGTGGCGGAACTCAACGCCTCACTTTGCCTCATTAACAGAGCGAGGAAATGAAAATATTAAATGTTTAATTTTCTATCGCGTTTACAGTTGCACGTTGTGCCCCTGCGCTACGGCTGGTCTAATATCTGCATTATAAATATAAACATATTACTGAGTGACATTTGAACACATAACCATCGCGTCTATACATGATATTTTTATACAATATGTGTCTGAAAATGTATTTTTTTTATATTGATTATATCGATATTTCTAATTAAACATTTCAGTTATTATCAAAATCAAAAACAACCAGTACATATTTTTATAACTAATTCAATTTATTTTCATACTTTCTTTTCAAGAATTATCTGTCAAGTCTAGTGTAGATAATAACTCGATTTTAGAATCGATATTCGATTGTTTATCTGTGGCACTATCTGTCACATCAATCTTATCATTTTCGATATCGATTTCCTACTTTCTTTTCTTTTCTCTTAATTATAATGTTTTTTTTTTTCAGTTATTACCAGAAAAAGATACATCATATCGTCTCCACGGCATTCCTCTCTCAATGATCAAAAGGAATTACGAGGATTTATCACAATATCGAGTATTGGCGGTTTTGGGAAAAACAATGATGTTAGTACTCGATAAAGGTGACCAGAACTGTTATGCCATGAAGGTAAACTAACTTATTTTTTTGTTATTTTACGCTGTATCCAGTTAACCCAGTGTTAAGCTAATATTTAAGTAAAATTTAAAGTAAAATATAAACCACAAGTTCATTGTCATATAAAAAATAAAAATATTTCATCTCCTGGAGTGGGGATCCAACGCACAACCAGACGGTTTTATAGTCTCACTTTGTGCTCCTGCGCCACGATTGGCCTCCTGAAATGACTAGGTAAAATTATATTAAAAAAATCTAGGATACCACGGGGTGCAGCCAATGCAGTAGGTGCGATTCTCACTCATTGAAACAAATTATTTTCATTTCCTTGCTCTGACGAGGTAAAGCGCAGCGTGCATTTTCACCACTCAGCTCGCAATGTATCGAACATTTTGTGGAAAGTGGAGAAAGGAGTGTCTTAACTGAAGATTCCTTCTGCCTACAATTTGCGTTATTAGGAGTATCTCTATTCACTTTCTTATCCTGACTTATCCTGCTTATTTATGCCGTGTATAAAATTCTTCTGTTTTAAATTTATTCTTCAATCATAAATTTTAACACTTTTCAAGTGTTATCCCTCACACATAATTGGTTCCAACCTACGATCAATGCAATTTTGTATAATTCGCTACGATCAATTTTTATAATTCTTCTAAAAAGTAAATTAGTATTACTTTTGTCCACTACACAGGTAATAGAAAAAATACCAAACAATCTAATGGAATTCGACGATTATTTCCAACAAAGGAATAATGAGACTCGACAACCGATCTTACCTACTGTCATACCTTACATGGTGCCTTTACACGCGTATATTGAAACTAATAACTTGATATTTCTCATATTATCGTACGCTGCCGGTGAAAAATTATTCGATTATATCGAAAATTACGCCAAGTCGAACCCTAACACACCAGCTCGAGAACTTAACCTGGAAAATGTGTTCTCAGAACCAAAGAAAAAGGAAATCGATATCGAGAATGATAACATAGATGTGACAGATAGTGCCACAGATAAACAATCGAATATCGATTCTAAAATCGACTTATCATCTACACTAGACTTGACAGATAATTCTCGAACGACAGACGATGTTAATGAGAATGAAATAAAGACTGAAAATTTAGATTTAATCGATACATCAGTATCGGTTAATCAATTAGTGATAAATTCGCAGAAATTATTACTTAACGTGGATAAGGCTTTGACGGATGTTCCTAGAGTTAGTGAAGTTAGAGAGGAAAATGATGCAAGTCAAGAAATAAATAAACACACTAAAAAGGAGAATATTTCTTCTAATCGTAAGAGATCTGAAACATCAACTCAAAAAATTGTAAGTATCTATTCAAATAAATACTACAGTACAGTACAATTCTGGTAAAAAATATTCACAAAAAATCATTGCAGTTTTACCATGTTTATTGTAATAAACTCTTAGTAATTAAAGAGTGTTATTTTTTATTCAAAAATTCAGCTTCACGCTGTATTTCGCACACAGCAGGGTAGGCAGAGGGAACCTAGTGTTAAGATACTCCGTTTCCTACTTTCTGCCGAATTCTGGAGGCCGCGCTTAACCTCGCCACCAGAGCGAAGAAATGGAAATATAAATGTAAGTAAATATTTCATCTCCTCGAGTGGGGATCGAACCCATAACCGGTCGGTTTTACAGTCACACCTTGTGCCCCTGCGCCACGACTGGCCTCATATGTTTTATTCAAAATTGTGAAATTCCAAATTTTTAAGTGCTAACCTTCAAAACTCTCCTACCATTTTAAAATGAAGTAGTTCTTGAGTTTATTCTTACTGTTTATTACATTTGTATAGATTGATTTGAAATCCCTCCAATCAATATAAATTAGTAATATCTAAAAGCCCACCCGCCACCTCCCCCCGTTAGGTGCCGCGCGGCGCCGTGCGCGCGTGGGGCGCGCAGCTGCTGGCCGCCCTGCACGCGCTACACGCCGGTGGGGTCGTTTGCAGGTTACTGGCCTTTTTATATTATATGCTGTTTTTTATTTTTAAACAAATTTACACTTTATAATATTTTTAGATACAATAGTTATAATGTATATTGTTCAGCGCTTCAAATAGAAAACATATAATCATTTCTAAATCTAAACTTTTTTCAATTTGCAGAGATCTCAACCCATCAAACATATTATTAGGTGAACACGGCCAAATAATACTAACCTACATGATAGGTTATCCGTCTGAAGTAGCCATCACTAAGCTAAGAGCAAACAGACAGACGTACAAACAAACATACATGTACATAGCACCTGAACTGCATACATTTGTGTATGGTGATGTTGATAAAAGTTGTGACTTTTGGAGTTACGGAGCTATTATGTATCAACTTATTTGTGGATTTGTGAGTTGATAGATTTTTTAATAAATTTAACAAGCTTTTAGTTGCGATTTTGCTCGTTTAGTTAAATAAAAATAACTAAGAAATGTGTGTAACATGTGGTAGTCCAGTGGATTACGTTACAACAGTTAATAATAAATGTGCTATCTAATCTAACACAAAAATATTTTTTCTATTATCAGTAGTAGTTCCTGAGATTAAAATGTTCAAAATAAAACTCTTCAACTTTACAATATTAATATATCGGCTCGCGGTTGGATATACGCCATGTGGTTCCGACGTCTCATTGTTTTGACAACGATTCTCCATTATATGACAAAACACAATCACACAATATAGTTATGATTCAGGCGTGATCCTCATCACAATTAAGAGATGTGAGCAGGACGGCCGACCGAACCAGAAGTGTCCTCCACCGCCATACACCTACAACTCGCCTGATTTACTGAGTGGTCCGATGACGTCACGTCCGATAAAGAACTATATTCATAAATGAAACTAAAATTATTATTTTAAATTAAATCCACATTATATATTATTTCTAATTTTGCGGCCGTATTTGCATACACACAGGGCATTGAATTATTATTTTAATTTTTCATTTTCTCGAAAAGTATTCGTCCAAATTACCATTGTCCAAATGCAATAAAAGCCGAAGATTATGTTCATTAAATTTCCTTGATGATGAAATAATTTTCGCTCGTTAAGTTTCAATATACATGTGAAATAAAAATCGATGAAATATCTTACAATTTTCAATTATTTTTTGTCACAAAATGCTATATGGTATCGCGTACTTTTTTTAAGAACTAATAAAATTTTATATTTTTGTTATACAACTTATTGACATATAACTTAAGTTAACTTAGCTTCACGCTTTATCCCTAGTGGGGTAGTCAGAGAGAACGGAGCGCCAAGCGCCGTAGCGCTTGGCGCTCCGTTCTCTCTGACTACCTCTTTCGCCTCGTCCACTGTCATCAACCTCTTCATACATGCCCTTCGGGGGATCCGCGTGCTTTTTATGTGTCCTTCCTCCAGTATCTTCGATACTGTGTTTTCGAAGGTCAACCGAGGTCTCCCCCTACCTCTCTTACCGCTCACTTTTCCGTCATAAATCTTTTTTGCCATTCTTTCATCACTCATTCGTTCGACGTGCCCAAACCAGCTGAGCACGTTCTTCTTCATTCTCACCGTGACATCCTCGCTAGTACCTGCCATTCTGTGTACCTCTTCATTGCGGATTCGATCAGCTAATCAGCTGACTCCACATATCCTACGAATAGATCGCATCTCCACAGCATTCACCTTTCTTTCATTCTTCTTCTGTAATACCCACGCTTCGCTGCTGTATAACAGAGTCGGTACCAAAACTGCATTGTGTACGGCCTAACGCGCAGCTGTGCTGACGTTTCGCCGTCTCATCAATGCAGCTAAGGCTCCGTTAACCTTGTTACCAGCAGCAATACGCCTTTCCACATTCATCTCGTATCTTCCATCTCTACTGAACATACTTCCCAAGTATACCACTTCATTCACTTGTTCTAATATTTTACTATTTACACTGATCTTGCATTCCGTCCTTTCTTCATCTCTTTAAAAAATCAGAACCTTTGTCTTATTCGCATTGAGGCTTAGACCATTATATTCACACCCTTCTTTTAGAGTGGTGACCAATGCCTGCAACTCGCATTCTGATGATGCAAAAAGCACTGCATCATCTGCGTAGAGCAGGCAATTCACATTCAGGTCACCTACTTTCACTCCCATTTCACTTTGTATCACTCCTTAGAGACAGCTATCCAAATACAAATTGAACAACCAAGCTGACATGGCACAACCTTGTTTAACACCCGATCGGATGTCAAACCAGGGCGACATGCCAGCTCCTACTCGCACGCAGGCTGAGTGATCTCTGTAAAGAGACTTTACAGCCTGCAGCAAGGGTCCGCTCACATTGTACCGGGGTAGTATCTTCCATAATTTCGCTCTTACAACTCTGTCAAACGCCTTTTCCAAGTCCACAAAAGCACAGAAAACTTTTTGGTTAACGGCCAAAAATTTTTCCGTGATCATGCGGAGGGAAAAGATCTGATCCATACACCCTCTTCCAGGTCTAAAGCCTCCTTGGGCCTCCCACAACAACCTTCCAGATCTCTCTTGCATTCTTCTCGCTAAAACTTTAGCATAAACTTTACTACCTAAGCTAATCAAACTGATAGCCCTATGGCTTGCGCAGTCTATCTGTGAACCTTTGCCTTTATACAAAAGCACGATGTCCGCACCTCGCCAATCGTCTGGGACCTCCCCTGATTTCCAGCACAAATTGCCTACAAACCAGAACAAGTCCAAGACGCGTGGCCCACCATATTTGATAATCTCGGCAGTAACTCCACCTGCTCCCGCTGGCTTACCACATTTCAGACTTCGTATTGCACTCTCAACTTCTTTTACACTGATTTCGCCATCAGCTACATCAAGACTCAGCGTTTCGCTGTTACTTGAGACTGAGGCGTCATCACATTCATACATCTCCTTGTAAAATTCTGCCCATCGCTGCAAAACATGTGGTTCTTCTGTTAAAATTCTGTTATTGACATATAATTAACTATTTTTGAAAAATGCAGCTTTGATACAAAAGAAAAAGAAAGTAAACCGAACCAATAGATCCAGAGATCTTAACGTTTAAACAAACAAACATAATCTTCTGCTTTATTATATTAGTGTAGATATTAACATACAAATTATCAAATAAATATTAATGTTGTCTCATTTGCATCCCACAGCCTCTATCCCACTACCACTGTGAAGTGTTCACGAGCCACACTATATTACAACTACCTGAAGGACTCAGTGTTGAAGAAAAATCTTTACTGAGTCAGGTAAAACTCTTTAAAGTTTACATTGTTTTTTATGGCTTCCCACTCTATTCCGCACATATCAGTATAGGCAGAGGGAACCTAGGAAGCTAGTGTTAAAACGCTCTGTTCCCATTTTAAAGACATTCGGTTTCAGTGGTGGAACTCAACGCCGCGCTTGTCTCGTTATCAGAGTGAAGAAATGAAAATAATTCATACCCCCGAGTTAAATCCGAATCCGGTTGTGGATTCGGTTTCACTCGGCATTTGCGTATATAGTTTACGGCGATATTTTTTTTCTCTATTTATTTTTTTAATATTATGTATTAAAACATTTTATTTGTTATGTTTCAGCTATTAACATTCGAGCCATCAGAACGCTTAAACGCAGAAGATATAAAAACACATCCATATTTTAAAAACACTGAATGGCCTCCACATTAGTGTTTAGTGACTAGTGATTTAGTGTCTTATAAAAACAGAAGAAATAAAAATGCATTTGTATAATAAAGACACTGAAAGACCTCCATATTAGTGTTCTAGTGACTTAGTGTTTTACAAAACATAGAAGATATATGTATAAATATCCGTGTTATAAAATTACTAAATGGTCTCACAATAATTTAGTGTCTAGTATCTAGTGACTAATGACTATAGTGTCTTAGAATACTTCCCTTTATGATGCAGTAGTTATTATGTTTAACATCTTTTTTTTTAAGGAACTATTTTGTATGAAGAATAAGGTATTTTCTATTTATTTATATTGTGATTGATTTAATAATGAAGTGATATAAAATAACGTTTCAATAACTATTATTTGTAAAAGTAACAATATATTAATTTCAATATTAAAACTTATTTTGTAGAATGTCGCGATTATTGAAGGGTCGATCCCCACTACTTATAATGATTATATTTAAATTAATTCCAGATCTTCATAAATGGGAAAACCTAATTAAGATGAATAAATAATAATTTTTAGTACTTTTCTAAGTAAAAATATGAACAGGGATTGTATAAATTAGAAATACGTTATATATAATTTATATCATTAGATATAAAAAAATAGACATTTATAATATTATATTGTATGTATATTTAATATGAATTATATTAAAGTCAAAAAGTAAGATAATTTGATTAATTCCAATGATTTTAATATAAAATTATAGATTTTGCCTTAAAAATATTCTAATTAGTTAACTTTGAAGTATATATCAAATATTTTTAAAATAGATAAAAATATTGCGTGATGATTGGCGGAATTCAACGCCGCTCATTGTGTCTTGTCAGAACGAGAAAATAAAAATACACATCAAAATACATCGAACCAACAATCGTCGCGTTTACAGTCAGACGTTGTACCGCGAATGATTTATATATCGTATAGGCCTACATCAATGAAAAAAATATTACATATTTAATAAGTTTATTTGCGTTTTGTTTTATTTAAAATATACATAAAAAAGAAATATTAATTAATTTTGAAAAATTCCTAATTTATTTTCGTGATTTTGAGTCTCTATTACTTATTATTAAAGTATGTTAATTAGCACACTAAGGCCGCCCTGAATTAAGTTTTCTGAAGTTATGCGCATTTTTGTTGTTAGGTAGAAAAAAAGACAAAATCTTAAAATTAAATCTACACCTTCGACAGCTAACTGTTAACAGGATGGCCAATCTGAGAACATACTGTATAGTTAGTTCAGTATTATATTTATCAATAGTTTCATAATTTACCTTAATTATTGTAATAATTTCTTAGTTTCTTGTAGAATTAATAAGAATTTTGATAGAATATTGTAAAATGCATTAGAAAATAGTTCCTAGAGTGAAAATAATGTATTTTTTAAATTAAATTAGTCAAAATTGTACTTATCATTAGAATCAATTTAATGAAAGAAGGGAGAGAGGCTTTGTAAAGACCAAAAATAAAAAAAATGTTTCATTTTAATTTTAAAATTAATAATGTTTATATGTAATACTGGTATGTCTGAAAATTATTATTTTTTATTAAGTTTCGATTGCATATACCTAAGCCCATCAGCTCCTAAGACTTCTCTCAAATTATGAACTCGCAGAATAAGCAGAAAGAACCTGAGAACTTAGTGTTAAGGCACTCCGTTCTCATTAGGACACTTCTGTTCCCTGCTTTCTATTGAATTCTGGAGGCACTGCGTGTTAAGTGCTCTGGTAATGAGACAAGGCACGGAACTTATCGCCGTGCCTTGGCTCGTTACCGGAGCGACGAAATGAAAATATTTTGACTCCACGAGTCGCACACTTACCTGTAGGTACGCACAAGCGTGCGTCTTAGATTGTTCATAAACAGTATTTTTTATTTTGAAAGTGTGAAATGTTTTTATGCCCATTTAGTTTCAAGTTAATAATTCACGTTTCTCTATGCTGTTTAAATTGCAACAAAAATATTACAATCTTTATTTCTTTATCTAATACTTTTTTTTATAAATTTAAAATGGAACAGAATAACCAAAATAACTACATTTTTTATTTTAGGTTTTTTTTTGATCATTTGTGTGCTTTGTCTAGTCCAAGGTTATGTTTGCAATATAAATTTTTAGATCTTATTTAAAAAAATGTATTAAAACGTCCAAAGTACAAACAAAAATTATTTATTATTAAAATTTTTATTGTGACAATGATTCCCTTTTTCGTTTTCACATACACTTTTTTTCCTATAACGATTTTATTATTTTTGAATGAGTTTAATTACATACTCCATAGTATGTGATTAAACTAATATAACATTTTTAAAATGTTATTTCACACAAAGTAAAAAAAAAAAAATAATAATGTGTTTTTAGTAAAGTGTATAAAAATTAAAGCGTCCAAGACGTGTGATTTCGAATCTCGCTACGTTCAAATTATTGTACGCTTTTTAAAAAATATATTTATAATAGAAGTTACGTTGTAATTTTGTTTATTACACATTTGCAATATTATTTAATTGTTAAATGTACAAATTCAGTCTACGTATAAAAAGATAATGAAAGTAGTGTTTTAGTTTTGTCATTAAACGGCTAGTTTTTTTTAGTACCCAATTTTTTTTTATTATGTATGGGTCGGTTAGCTTTTATTGACTTATTGGATCTGAATTTAAGTATTATTTATTTACGTATTTAAAAAAAACGTAAGAAATGTAAAAAAATATTGCAGTATTAGATATTGAAAGTGTCTGATTATAATAAGCATTTATTAGAAGTTACGACATTTTCGCCAATTTTTATTTTTTGATGTAATTGGATTTGAACCTGTATCCTTTAACTAATTAAACTATACATTCTCATTCCCCTATGTTGAATTTACTATATGATGTTTTTTAGAAAGTAAATTTAATATGAGTATATTATGTGTGTAGTTTTTTTTTATATAATACAAGTAAAAGTGGTGCATGTAATTCAAATAAATTACACTGATGTGAGATTGAAAGAGTTTCTATTAAATGTCATAATAAATGCGAGATGTTTTATTTATATTCAGTTTATGCTTTATTATATTTTATTTTTAATTTGAGTCGGTAAAGTTATTATTAAATAAATAATTTATTTATCATCTGTGGCGAACCCGACTCGGGAATCAATCCTACGCGCTCATAGATTAATTAAGAAGTAAGAAGACAGCGTGGCAAGGAGTAGTACTATTTTAATTAGTTAATAATTTCATAGAAATACAATATTTGTAAGTTACGTATATTTGTTCTGAAGATTGAACTTCCTTACATATAGTAAACCAAAACAATATAGTTTAAGTATAGTTAAGTTTTTGTATGGAAAAAAAAATATATTGAAATTATCAACATTGAAAGCTTTATTTAAAATTGAAATAAATTAAAAATAATAAATGCAATCCTCATTACTTAATTAGCGCATGAATACCGCTTTTTATTTAAAATGTTCAAAAATCCCGCATTTCACCGAAAGAAAATTTGGCATCGCTGGTCTAATAATACCCACCTGGGAGTAATATTTGAAAAAAATATTTTTATATTCCCCAATCTGGTAAAACAACACGTATCGTCGGGTCCTCCTAATTGACATATATGGAATTAAACAATTAAAGTGAAGAGCAGGTCTACTGTCGTCCAATCTTTGGATTCTCATACATATACGAAATACTCTACATATGTTTATAACATAGTAAAAAAAAATTAAAAAAAATCTAATTCAATTTATGATTAATATTGCTATAACTGCTATGTTTAGCAATTTCAATTAAATTTGATATTCATTAAAAATAGCAGGCAATATGTATTTAGTTTAAAATATTTCCTTCAGTCTATTTAAAAAAAAACATTTAAATTGTTATAAATTGAATGACGTAGGGATTTGTCACTAATTTTTCTCTGCCTATATTGAATAATTTCATTTTCATTTCATCGCTCTGGTAAAAGGCAATGTCTCAAAAAAATTACAGTGTGGGGGAGCGGAGTGTCTTAACATTAGGTACCTTTTAACGGTTTACCATTAACGGTTACCTCTGTATATCCTGAAATTTGGGATACAGCGTGAAGTTAAAATAAATAAAAAAAAACTGCCATAATCTTACGTCACGACAGTTCACGCGAGACAGGTAAGCATTTTACATACCTGTCGAGGTCGTAACTCGTAACATTTCTTCTTAATTTACAACTCCAGCCAGCAACATAAACCTTTTCCCACCGCAATAAGATATATTATAATTTCATTTCTTGCGTTCATTCACATAAATTGCTAAGCGAAAACAAACTTTACATGTCGCGCTGTGAACTTTAATTTCTTTCGCAATTTCAAATTATTGCTCGCAAATCAATTTAAAGAACAATAGTCTTTAATTCAAATGTTATAAATTATAAAATCTTTTACTGAAATTAAAAATACACTTATTTAACCCAATATATTAAAAGCGTACTTGTTTCAAACAACATTATAGGCAAGACTGTGCTTTTTAAATTGTCTGCTTTATACAAATCTTAAGTGAATGTAGATTGTAGTTTCTTATTGGCGTAGACAGTTGTTCGTTTGACGACGTTAGGCTGAGTCGCGTCGCGCTTGCGTCTTGAGTGTTTTAAAAAAATAACTTTAGTGACTTAATACTTTCCCGCCTTTTATATATGTCAAATATTTTCTTTATATAGTGTAAAATTTTTAATATTATTTTAATTTAAACAATAATTAACTTTGTTGTTTAACCGTGAATGGAATTTTGATCTGAACAGGTTTTCTAAAGGTATATATTGTTAGCATATTTTATTTTTAGAAAGAATTTTGTTTATTTTGTGCCGTGATTTATTGGATTCTTATAAAACAGGTAAGATTATTTATTAACTACTTATTTTTAACGTTACTGCAATTTCTCGTATTTTTTCTTTATATTAATAATGTTATTATCATAATTTGTTTATAAAACATATGTTATTAATTCCCCTGTCATTATTTGTAATAACGTATATAAATATACAAATGAGTAAAATATTTCAAAAGAAATATGCAATCTTTAACACTAACCAATTTTTTCTTTAACAGTGCAGATAACCGAGGACAATATGTACCCGGACATAATTATAATATTATATTGCGCTGTATATTTGCACAATTATGTTATATAAATAACAAAAAAAACTTTATTGTGTTTATTTTACAAACATGTAAGTATTTGACATCTTGTTTAGAGGGACAGAAGATCTAGAAGTGTAAATATAACTTTGGACTTCAGTTTTCACATATATAAAACGTAAGTGGTATAAAAGAACCAGTTAGATGTATTAGTACCCCTTTTGCTTTTCATAGTCATATAAATTTAAAAAAAGAAAACAAAAAATGATAACCACTCGTTATATATGTAACAAACGTGTCTCATAGTCTAATAAAAAAAATATTTTTGCAAAAAAAGGTAGATATTTAAAGATAATTGTAAATTGCAATATTGTTTCTTCTAAATAAGTATTGTTCGTTTAATTTTGTTTACTCAACGAACCGTGAAAAGCGATTACTAAAATCTTTTAAAATGAATAGTGCAATTGTCAAGACTAAGATTAATAAAAATAAACATTCTTTTATGTTTATATTAGTTAGTTAATTAGGATTCAAATTGCTGTATAATTATTAATCAGAACGATAAACATTAAGGTAAAAATTATTAAGTGATTTTTTTGCAAATTGACGACATAAAGTTCGCTTAAAACTTTAAATGTGTAGGTTTTTTTAAATTTTATTTTTCAACAATACAATTTAAGAAAACCTACACATTCGGATCTAATTTACACAATATGACTTGATTAATAGTAGTTTTAATTACTATGCTTACATACAAACGTGTCTTAATAAAACAATAATGACCCTTTAAACATGAAGTAAAATTGAATTTTCCGTCTACTTGGTATAGAAAATTTATTGACCGTAGCGTTTGGCGCTCCATTCTCTCTGACTACCCCGCAAGGGATAAAGCGTGAAGCTAAGTTAAGTTAAGTTTAAGTTACTTGGTATATATATGCTATACAGGTATAGATGTGCTATAAAATAATTACTATTCATCTTCCCGCTTATCAAGAATCTATCTTGGGAAAAACAGTCATAAACTTTAATGATTTGAATTCACATTCATCGTGTTTATTTACACATGTGGCCACTGCGCCACAATGTCATAGGCTCTCTCCAGTAGTAATATTAGAACTTATGACTTATCTTATTTAAAAAGGTATGTAGATTTGAGATGTACTCGTAGCAGTAAATTCTTACCACGAAGTTTAAAACTGGTTATTTATATTTATTATCTACATCTATACGTAAATTATGGTTTGTTTGGTTGAGCTTATTAGCCTTGGGCTAATCTCGGGAACTACTTCAATTGAAAAATTATTTTTGTGTTGGACAATCTTATTATGAAGGAGAGCTAAATGCTATATTACTTCCCGTCAATAATTACAATATACCGTCAGAGTTACCTCGGCAACGCTGAGTGTGTCATGTCACGTGTGTCACTTTTAGTTATTTCCATTTAACCACGCAAACGAAGTCGCCGGTATGAGGTAAGCTATTTACTCGTACTATTAGTGAGTACTTTCTATCGTTAGAGCATACGAAGGTCACAGAAGTGTAGTCGCGCACTATTTCATTGTTTATGTAAACAAGTCAAATGAGTTTCATGTTGAAACGAAAGAAACAGGTTCGCGTTTTAATAACTTATTGGGTAATCACTTTTATACGCAGTTAATTATAATATTGACTGTGGGAGTGTGACTGATGTATTTACGCATGTATTTAATGCAATTTAATTCCGATTATAGAGGACGTCGTGGCGCAATGGAACAGCGTATGCCTGTAAACGGGACGATTGTGAGTTTGATACCCACTTGGGGGAGAGTAATAATATGCAATATAATTTTATTTTATCGCTGGTAGACGAATCATGGCCATGAGATCCGTCACTCAACACGCAATAAACCGTAAGTTTAATGTAAAGTGGAGAACGGAGTCTCTTAACACTAGGTTCCCTCTGCGTATCCTGCTACAGCGTGAAGCTGCAAAAATAAACATTTTATTCAACTTACATTATGATTTTTAATTACATAAATATATTTTTTTATTTAATTTGTGTTGTAGGATTTCATATTCGTGACTTCCAGCAAGTTTTGAACGTTTAGTAAGCACGGTCACGGATATAGGTACCTTTTATGGAGATGGACTAATATGAAAAATCTACTGAATAATTAATGAAAAAAAAATACTTAAAAATCATAAAAACAATATGATAATATAAACTATTACGTTCGTTTCGAAATTTAAGGTTGGTCCGTCGCACTTGTAATTATCGATTATACGCGAATGGTGCTAGGTTCCTAGACCTTATAAGGGTATCAAACTTTAATAACATTGTTGTTTGTTTATTCTGATTATTACTGATATTTTGACTACTTACATTATTTTTGACCCAAGTTTAAAGAGATGTCAAATTAGATCATGCAATGTGTGAATTTTATGAAACGACTGTCAGAATATATATGTAGGTACCGGGAAGACTGCACACATACACATACACATACACATACAGATGTCTAGAAATCATATGGTTCCTTCCTTTTACTTACTTTCTCCTTATACATACCTATATTATAAATTCGAAAGTAAC
>JAATLQ010009614.1:0-23692 GCA_013421005.1 Heliconius erato x Heliconius himera | reverse complement strand
AAACCATTGATCGACAGGAAGTCATCCAACCTGCCTTTACAGTCCTCGATGGAGTCATCCGTCCTACATATTTGGAACAGGCCGAACTTCCTGGGATACTCCGTCTCTAAGTCACCTATCCACTCCGGTGTAACGAACGCCACAACGCTTATAATCGCGTAACAAATCGTGAATATAGCCCAAAGCACTCCGATAGCTTTCGAATTCCGGACATAGTTTGTGGCGTATAAATGAGATGAGTCAACGTACTCTATTTTAGAACCCATTTTTGTGTTATGTTTAAAAAAACTATGTGCACATTTTTTTTTGTTAATATTAAAAGTTTTTCCACTCACGGATGTAATTCTATACTACGTAAGTCGAGGACGCGGTAAATACTAAAAGTACAACCTCTCGCCGTACCATTCAACTCGGTGAGTAGAGGGGATGTGTAATCAAAGGTGTGCTCAACAGGTAGCTTGCCTGAACTTTGTAAAATAAAAGAATTTTTATGTAAAAATGGATAAATTTAATTAAAAGTTAAAATAAAATAACAAATCATAAATTTTGAAAACGCTTATGATAACATTTTTCTTTGTTTTCTCAATGTACTTGAAGTTGTACATTTGTAAATATAATAGTATTGTACTAATAATAACTAGCGACATCTATATTTCTTTAATGGATTTATTTATATTTTGACCTCTAAGATTCCAATACCTAATAATGTAATGCAATACTAATAATATAATATAACATAAATATCTTTTTATAGGTTTATTTACTCAGAAACATTTTTTACGAGTTTTTATTTTCTTGCACAATATAATACCTTTTGAATGCAGTCATGTAATAAATAATGATACAAATAGTGTTTCATCGACATCTATTTACGACGGCTATATGTTCTTTTTGGCTCAAATTGCTTATTACAAATTTTAATAAAAATAATGATAACTAACAAGAAGTATTTATTTACCTTTTTTTAGTAATATTCTATTGATCTATTTATTTTATTATTATTTCCTACAAAATTTTAAAATAATAATATTTTGCTATTTATAATATATTATGCGTACATTGAAGTAGTAAAATAATCCAACAAAAGGTGTATATACAAAAACGAGACTTATTTAATTGAAACAAAGCAACTTCCTAATTTTGTTACTTTATATCAACATGTGTCATTGTCAGTTGTCAAATCCTAGTTGACGTAAATGAAGAGTAGCAATCTTGCATTTTGCTTGTGTACAAAATACGTACACTTACGTTCACTACAGATTTAGTTAATTATAAATTAATATTTCTTTGAAACCACATTAACTTATGACATTTGAATCATGTAATTAGTGTAATCTATCAATATTTAGTAATTGTAAAGTTAATAATCATGTCGGTAAGAGATAAGTGGGTTCGCCGGTTTTCGATTGACGAGACTGCAAAACACAAAAATGGATTTACCATATACAAAATAACATCTGTTGTAAGTATTACACTTTTATATAGTTCTAAATTATTTTTAAGTATTAAAAAATAATTATATAAGCAAATTGATGATATTATGTTTATACAAGTGAATAAAACTATTGATTAATGACCTACTCAGGTTGCTATCTTTTTATCACAAGTATTTGCAGTCTGACTAGAAAGTATTTACTATTGCTTTTATTTAAATTTCTAAAATGAAAGTAGAATGTAAACTGTTTTTTATTACCTTAATATGCACAGTAAGAGATTATTGCACAATATAATTTGTATTATTTTCATAAACCACAATATGAAAGTGAATTTACCTTGAACACATTGAAACAGTATAAACTTATTTTATACTAAATATATAACTATTTTTGTATATGATTAAGTAAGTATTCTGCTAATTGCAGTTTCATTATAATAGGGACAGTTTTGTGGTTAACTTTTTTTCAGGGAAATAAATTATTTCTCTGAATTAAAGTTCATAAACCAGGCAAAATTGGGGAATGGAGTTTCTTAGTACTCAGTTGTCTCTGCCTACCTTGCTATACTATATGTAGGATACAGTGTAAAGCTTGAAAAAGGGATAAAGCATTAAAATAAAACAGGCTAATATTTTTATTTTTCAGCTCTTTCCATTAGGTTCCCCAGAAGCTGTTACAGTTGTATCGGTATGGAAGAGATATAGCGATGTGCAACAATTACATAAGTCCATGAAATCTTTACATGCCGGACTCCATCTTAGAGGGACATTCCCTGCTTTAGCCAAAAGTAGTTATTTCAAGAGATTTCATCAAGAGGTCAGTTAAATTCTCTTTATTATCTATGCTCTAATATCATCATCATCACAGCTAAAGAGTTTTTTTTCTTAGTTTAAACATACTAATATCAGGAAATATTAGATTCAATAGATTTTCTTTGTATTGGATAGTCCATTTATTAAGGAGAGCTATATCCTAAATTACATTAACTGTTGATGTAACCCACCTACCTGCTATCAGAGTTACTCCCCATGCTTAGAGTGTGTCATGTCACTCATGTGTCATACACAACTCTTATTTACTCCCATGTCACTGTGCAGGCATAGCCACAGATATATTAAGACTAGATTTTTTAAAAATATTCATTGTTCTTCACGCTGTATGCACAAAGCAGGGTAGGCATAGGGAACCTAGTGTTAAAACTGTTCCCACTGTGACATGACAACCTCTTATATTTTTTTACAAATTGTACAAATTTTATTCTAGTGGAATGTGAACCTGCGCCTCTAGTACTATTGAACTGTTTTGACAACTAAGTCATAAATGCTCTTAAAGCTATGTCGAAATTTTTATACACGCACTTACAATCTTATTAATGTTGTTAGCAATATCTTTATTTACATTTTAGCTTTATGCTGTATGCCCACATATAGCAGGTAAGACAGTTCCCTGTCTTAATACCCTCCTTTCACCACTTTCTACTTCAGTCACCTGAGTTTGAGTTGAACTTACAACAGTCGCATGTACATGCTGTGCCACTACACCAGGAAAGCCCCATCTGTTTATCATACAGTATAATATTCACATATGTTTCAGGTAATTGATGAAAGAGCAAAAACAATAAAAAAAATACTAGAGTTTGTTGCGGAACATAGATTGTTATTCACGAGTACTGATTTTGTTAATTTCTTACAGGTAAGTCATTGTATATTCACATGAACTGCATCTGGTTGTAAACGCGATGGTTGTGGGTTCGTTCCACACACGGGGGCATTAGTATTTTTATTTCCCTGCTTTTGCAAGACAAAGCGCGGCGTCACGTTCCGCCACCCATCATACAATCTTTCGAATTCGGACGGAAAGCGGAGTGTTTGGTTCTAGGTTTTTTCTACCTACTCTGCTCTATGTGAGGCAAAGAATAAAAAAAATAATTTCTAACTTAAATCCATATTTATTATGGATTGCATGAAGTTTATTGTGCTTTTTACAGCCACTATTTAAGTGCTTTTCATTACAGTTTTAGGTATTTATGAAAGTTGTACAGATTTATCAGTATATTTTACAATACTTATTGTTTCAATAAAATTATTATAAACTGTGAAATATTTTTTTCTAGTTACTCTAGTTAGCTATAAGAGTAGTCTGTTACGACAAAATGCAGTGTTGAGTTTCGTTATTTGAAGTCGTCTTTGCAGACGAATTACCATTTTCCATTTACAAATACTCGTAATTAAGATAATTTTGAACTGTTATTTAAACTAGCGACTCTTAAATATTAATTAATTTGTTTTTTGTTTTCCTTTTATATTTCTTACAAAAAACATTAATTGTCAAAATATTTTTTTAGACTGGCTACCCAGAACCAGATAATAAACCAGCAGGGGTAATAAATACAATCAGATCGTCTTTACACTTGCCTATAGAAGAAACTCCACCATTGGAATATCAAACTTCTGATGATGAAGCTAGAAGTCCTAATGGTATGATTACAAAAAATCTACTTATCCTACTAATTATAATTAATAATATTAAATGTGAAAGCTTGTGAAGTTGGATGTTTGTTCCATTTTCACGTACAATAGATATTATAGATTTAGATAAAAAGTTTACAATAATAAACATATAAAAAAGTATAATTTACCTAAAATATAACAAGTTATTATAATATACAGTACGATCGCCGAATCGTGACCGCCATGAAATTAAGTTTTTTGAACTTTTGCGCGTTGTCCACTCAGAAAGAAAAAAAATACCAATCGAATTGAGAATCTCCTTTTTAATCTAAAAGCTAATATCGGGGCGACCACATCTCTATTGATTGGATTGTAGATAAAGTAAATATTTTTAAAATCGACACATTATTTTAATTTTTTGCTCAAGTATAAGTATTTCTAGATTTTTTTAGTGACATAAATTATTTGATCAGATTAACATATTAAATATTATGTTATGTTTCATGTTAAGTGAAGTTAAGAAAATATAAGACTGCCCTCTTTGCACAGTTGAGAAGAGATAATGTGTAAAATTTTTACTTTTTTCTGTTACTCAAGAGAGTAAAAAAATCATATTAATTTATAAATTAAATATTATTAATTTAAATATTGAGGTCGTCGGGCGCAATGCGATAGAGAAAAAAAGTGCTCTTCTATTAAACGACATGATATAAATATCTACAATAATTATTATTATCTTTATATAATTATTATTTCAGTACAAATAACTTCCGACCCCATAATCCCGAGCACGTCGAACACACAAACAGACATAGATGTATCACAAATACCTATATATGAAGCGGCCGAAGTCGAAATACGGGAATCGCCCAAAACAAGCCAAAAATTATCAAATTCAAATAGTTTTGATTCAATCAACTCGATTGAGAGCCTCAACAGCGACCTCTACGATGAACTGTCAAAAGTGACAGTAGACAAGTTGACAGTGACAGCTGTCAAGAAAAATGTATTGCCAGATTTAATTAATTTTGACGCTCCATCGACGTCTAATTTAAATAATTTGAATTCGGATAGCGTTTCGTTCTCATCGACTTACGATTCTAATTCAATTTATGAAGACAGTGGTTCAAGATTGTCTTTATATAGTAAAAAAAGTGTTTTGTGTCTTTCTAATACTAATAATGAAAATAAAGCAAGGACAGATGACAGTTACGTGTTCGAAGCCGGGTATTTGTTGAATTTGGCAGCGCGGTGTGAAAATATGGGTGATTATCAAAGAGCTTTCGAGTGTTATAAGTCGGGTATTGAGAAAATGTTGATTGGTGTTCAATGTGAGTATCATTATTTTATATTTAAGAAAGATAATAAATTGTGTTTTCCAGTTTTTGCTTATTTATACTATAAAGAAATGTGTATATTATTAGTAGATGTATTAGTAGCCTTTGTGTAAACGTAATAGTTGTGGGTTCGATTACCACTGAGAAGAATGTAATATGTTAATTTCTTCGTTTGGTAACAAGTTTTATTATTATTATTTTTTATAATGAAAGCAAATATTGATTATAATTATGCAAATTTCACATAATTGCTTATTACAAAAAAAATTAAGATTAACCACATTAATTATCAATGTTTCCAGAAGGATCTTTGATTGTTTTGAATTGAAACCACTTAAATAAAAACTTTCAACCTTTTTTTTCCAGTGAAGGTTAACTTATGTTCTTTCTGAAGGTCAATTTTATATTTGACCAAATTTTATGCCAGCCACTGGTACAAATTTAGATGATTTTTTGTAACAGTGACAGGAAAAATTGCTTTCGCATTTATATCATAAGTAGAGATCTATATAAAAAAATTATAACAGAGTCGGTAGGGAAATGTGTAACTGAACATATGTATACATAAAACCATTAAATTTATATAATTTTTATTTTTTTTGAGATATCTAGAACAAACAAAACAGGTTATCGAAACTCTTTAATATTAACGTCTTTAGTTTAGATATAGTATGAGATAATTAATATAAACGATAATAATTAAACATGAAAATATTTTTATTTAGATTAATTTCCTGTATTAGGGCGCGCTTAATATTTTTTTAATCTGTTATTATATTATATTTGTTAAAATATGATGTTTGAGGCCTTTATGGGGCCATAAAGGCCTCAAACATCATATTTTTCTACACTATACTAAACACTATGAGAGTTCGACTTCGAATGCGATGGTTGTGTGTTCAATCCGACAGAGAAAAAAAAACGAAGTGCGGTGCCACTCAAAACGCCATGACCCAAAAAGTGGACGAACCACGGTTAACAGTGTCTTTGTACTAGGTTCCATCTGCCTACCCTCCTATATGGTGAATTCTAATAAACTATAAACATAAATAATCATGATTAGTAGGCACCTTTATCTTGAGATTTTATCACGTCTATCAGCTTTATTATTGTAAACCTATCATAAATGAGTATCCGTCACACAAGTACACGATAATTAAAAATATAAATAATTAAAAATATTAATTGATTGATAAAGTCATTTTAAACAAACAATTCGATATAACTAAACCTTTATTAACCCACTTACAGATAGTGTTATCAAAATCATTTAATAATCGCTATTTAGAGACCGTTACTCGTAATAACAACATGTATTTATTTCATTTTTTGTCTAAGAATATATAAAAAAATGGATTTTTTACACATTTGCGCATATATGACGGACTATAATACGGTTATTTGTGAGTGATTAGTTATTCTTTTTTTTCTAATGATAGTTAATTTGTCTGTCTTTTGTATTTGGTAAAGAAACTTAATAATTTATTTAATTAAGATTAAAATAAGATTTAATTAATAAGCCGTCATGGTGCAGCGGTACAGCGTGTGTCTGTAAGGCAAAGCGCGGCAATGAGTACTTCCACTCGGGCAACATTATGTCTTAATACTAAGTTGATCTTTTCTAATCCTAAGGAATCTAAAAAAAAGGTTAAATATGAGTTATGAAAAAAAAGGACCAAATGTTACCGAACATTTATATGTAGGTTTCATATAAATTACAGTTTCTAATGTATACAAAAAAAAATCATTAAATAAAATCATACTAAATATAATATGTTAAATATATACTTCCTCAGGAAGATGATTATGTCAAATTGTTTTTTTATATCGTTATTAAAAGTATAATTTCAAAGGAAATATACATAATATATATTTCTACGTTTAGATAGACTAATACTGTATCATATATCTCTTATAGAGAAATTATTTATGTTAGATAGCCCAATTATTAAAAAAAGTGTAGGTGGCTTTAATCGTTTAGATATATCCCACCGAACTCGCGATCAAAGTTACCTGCTGCAATAAGAATGTCTTGCCTTGCAGAACTAGCAATTATTTTTACTTTATAAGGTGGATCCGCAGATTAACGCTAGAAAATTAATAAAGCACATAGCAGGTTAGGCAGAGGGAACCTAGTGTCAAGACACCACAGAAGTGAATACAAACATATAAAAATACATTAGTTACTATCTGCCATCGACAGCCGACCCAGACCAGCAGCGGCGCGCTCTCATAAAGGAGAAGACTAACAAATATTTGTCGTACGCGGAGGAGATATACAAGACTCACCTGTGCAACGCAGAACAAAGTGTTAGTATGTTGTTTTTTTATATATTTTTGGCAGGTTTTGTGGTAAGTGGGGACAAATTAAGTGTTAAGAAACTTCTTTCTTTTTGGCAAATTTTAAAGTTATATCACTTCTATGTAAAGAAAGAGAAGTAAGATAACTCGTACGTGTCGAGGGGCGTTCCTCACTTTCACACTACCAGTTTCTGGGGGCATAGCGTTTTGAGTGGCGGCACTCAACGCCTCACTTTGCCTCATTAACAGAGCGAGGAAATGAAAATATTAAATGTTTCATTTTCTATCGCGTTTATAGTTGCACGTTGGCCCCTGCGCTACGGCTGGTCTAATATCTGCATTATAAATATAAACATACTATTACTGAGTGACATTTGAACACATAACCATCGCGTCCATACATGATATTCATATACAATATGTGTCTGAAAATGTATTTATTTATATTGATTATATCGATATTTCTAATTAAACATTTCATTTATTACCAAAATCAAAAACAACCAGTACATATTTTTATAAATAATTCAATGTACTGTTTTTTTCATACTTTCTTTTCAAGAATTATCTGTCAAGTCTAGTGTCGATGATAACTCGATTTTAGAATCGATATTCGATTGTTTATCTGTGGCACTATCTGTCACATCAATGTTATCATTTTCGATATCGATTTCCTACTTTCTTTTCTTTTCTCTTAATTTATAATGCTTTTTTTTTCAGTTATTACCAGAAAAAGATACATCATATCGTCTCCACGGCATTCCACTCTCAATGATCAAAAGGAATTACGAGGATTTATCACAATATCGAGTATTGGCGGTTTTGGGCAAAACAATGATGTTAGTACTCGATAAAGGTGACCAGAACTGTTATGCCATGAAGGTAAACTAACTTATTTTTTTGTTATTTTACGCTGTATCCAGTTAACCCAGTGTTAAGCTAATATTTAAGTAAAATTTAAAGTAAAATATAAGCCACAAGTCCATCGTCATATAAAAAAAATATCAGTTTCATACTATACCGCACACAGCAGGGTAGGCAGAGGGAACCTAGTATTAAGGCACTCCGTTCTCCACTTGCTGCCGAAGTCTAGAGGCATTGCGTGTTGAGTGGCAGAAATCAACGCCGCGCTTTACCTCGACACCAGAGCGAGGAAATGGAAATATAAATTTAAATAAATATTTCTTCTCCTGGAGTGGGGATCGAACGCACAACCAGACGGTTTTAGTCTCACTTTGTGTTCCTGCGAGACGAATGGCCTCCTATAATGACTAGGTAAAATGATATAAAAAAAATCTAGGATACCACGGGATACAGCCAATGCAGTAGGTGCGATTCTCACTCATTGAAACGAATTATTTTCATTTCCTTACTCTGACGAGGTAAAGTGCAGCGTTCATTTTCACCACTTAGCTCGCAATGTATCGAACATTTTGTGGAAAGTGGAGAAAGAAGTGTCTTAACTGAAGGTTCCTTCTGCCTACAATTTGCCTTATTAGGAGTATCTCCATTCATTTTCTTATCCTGACTTATGTGAATTAGAAGTTATATGTCCTGCCGTGTATAAATTTCTTCTGTTTTAAATTTATTCTTCAATCATAAATTTTAACACTTTTCAAGTGTTAAAATTTACATAACTCATAATTGATTCCAACCTACGATCAATGCAATTTTGTATAATTCGCTACGTTCAATTTTTTATAATTCTTCTAAAAAGTAAATTAGTATTACTTTTGTCCACTACACAGGTAATAGAAAAAATACCAAACAATCTAATGGAATTCGATGATTATTTCCAACAAAGGAATAATGAGACTCGGCAACCGATCTTACCTACTGTCATACCTTACATGGTGCCTTTACACGCGTATATTGAAACTAATAACTTGATATTTCTCATATTATCGTACGCTGCCGGTGAAAAATTATTCGATTATATCGAAAATTACGCAAAGTCGAACCCTAACACACCAGCCCGAGAACTTAACCTGGAAAATGTGTTCTCAGAACCAAAGAAAAAGGAAATCGATATCGAAAATGATAACATAGATGTGACAGATAGTGCCACAGATAAACAATCGAATATCGATTCTAAAATCGACTTATCATCTACACTAGACTTAACAGATAATTCTCGAACGACAGACGATGTTAATGAGAATGAAATAAAGACTGAAAATTTAGATTTAATCGATACATCAGTATCGGTTAATCAATTAGTGATAAATTCGCAGAAATTATTACTTAACGTGGATAAGGCTTTGACGGATGTTCCTAGAGTTAGTGAAGTTAGAGAGGAAAACGATTCAAGTCAAGAAATAAATAAGCACACTAAAAAGGAGAATATTACTTCTAATCGTAAGAGATCTGTAACATCAACTCAAAAAATTGTAAGTATCTATTCAAATAAATACTACAGTACAGTACAATCCTGGTAAAAAATATTCACAAAAAATCATTGCAGTTTTACCATGTTTATTGTAATAAACTCTTAGTAATTAAAGAGTGTTGTATTTTATTCAAAAAATCAGCTTCACGCTGTATTTCGTACCCAGCAGGGTAGGCAGAGGGAACTTTGTATTAAGATACTCCGTTTCTCACTTTCTGCCGAATTCTGGAGGCCGCGCTTAACCTCGCCACCAGAGCGAAGAAATGGAAATATAAAGTAAATATTTCATTTCCTCGAGTAGGGATCGAACCCACAACCAGTGGGTTTTACAGTCACATGCCCCTGCGCCACGACTGGCCTCATATTTTTATTCAAAATTGTAAAATTCCAAATTTTTAAGTACTAACCCTCAAAACTCTTACCATTTTATAATTAAGTAGTTCTTGAATTTATTCTTAATGTTTATAACATTTGTATACAATGACTTGAAATCCCTTGAATCAATATAAATTAGTAATATCTAAAAGCTCCCCCGCCACCTCCCCCTTAGTTGCAGCGCGCGCCGGTGCCGGGCGGCGCCGTGCGCGCGTGGGCCGCGCAGCTGCTGGCCGCCCTGCACGCGCTACACGCCGGTGGGGTCATTTGCAGGTTACTGGCCTTTTTATGTTATATGCTGTTTTAAACAAATTTACTTTATATCATATTTTTAGATACAATAGTTATAATGTATATTATTCAGCGCTTCAAATAGAAAATCATTTCTAATTCAAAACTTTTTTAATTTGCAGAGATCTCAACCCATCAAACATATTATTAGATGAACACGGCCAAATAATACTAACCTACATGATAGGTTATCCGTCTGAAGTAGCCATCACTAAGCTAAGAGCAAACAGACAGACGTACAAACAAACTTACATGTACATAGCACCTGAACTGCATACATTTGTGTATGGTGATGTTGATAAAAGTTGTGACTTTTGGAGTTACGGAGCTATTATGTATCAACTTATTTGTGGATTTGTGAGTGTTGATAGATTTTTTTATAAATTTAACAAGCTATTTTAGTTAGCTTAGTTGCGATTTTGCTCGTTTAGTTAAATAAAAATAACTAAGAAATGTGTGTAACATGTGGTAGTACAGTGGATTACATTACAACAGTTAATAATAAATGTGCTATCTAACACAAAAACAATAGTAGTAGTTTCTGAGATTAAAGTGTTAAAAAAAACTCTTTAACTTTACAATATTAATATATCGGCTCGCGGTTGGAGGATAGATCAGCCATGTGGTTCCAACGTCTCATTGTTTTGACAACGGTTCTCCATTATATGACAAAACACAATTAATCACACAATATAGTTATGATTCAGGCGCAAGCAGAACGGCCGACCGATCCAAAAGTGTCCTCCACCGCCATACGCCTACAATTCGCCTGATTCACTGAGTGGCCCGATGACGTCACATCTGATAAAGAACTATATTCATAAAAAAGAACTATATTCATAAATAAAACTAAAATTATTATTTAAAATTTAATCCACTTTAAATGTTAGTTCTAATTTTATTCATTAAAATATCTTTGAAAATTATTTGACTAATTATGAATTTATTCTCAATATTTTTTAATTTATTATTATTGACACCGACATATGTATGATAGTGTTAATGAGATTTAATATAGCTTTATAATTAGATATATTGGTTTCTTGATAAATATAGTACAAAAAAAAGATTTTTGAATTGTTTTCTTATTTTTTTATGCGGACCATCAGTTCCTAAGATTACCGTTTAACTAAACAAACTTTTCATGTTTATCAGTATACTAGCGGTCCACTCGCAGCTTCGCCTGCATACCACCTATTATATTTTTATTATGGTGCATTTGCCTCGAGTCTAGGCTTGCGGCCGTAAAGAGAGCGTTGAATTATTATTTTAATTTTACATTTTCTCGAAAAATATTCGTCCAAACCATTGTCCAAATGCAATAAAAGCCGAGGATTATCTTCATTAAATTTCCTTGATGATGAAATAATTTTCGCTCATAAGTTTCATATACATTGTAACAGTATGTATCTTGGGTATAAGTTAAAAAAAAAAAAATAAATAAAATAAAATATGCATGGCGATACACATAAATAACATAGTTAATTATGAATAATACAAACTATGTATATTGAATACCATATTAATCAAGACGAGTTCGTGTATTGTCGTCCCGAGTGTCGCGACCATCGTTCTATATAGGTGGTGGTGATGCTCGGAAGGCAGCGGTCGAGTCGAACTCTTAGGTACTACGGTACTAATAAATATGATGCACATAAAGACTCGTACCAAGTATATTATAAATATACTATAATAATTCGAAGCCTATGATTGCACGATCTTTTAAGATCGAAATTCTTATAAAGGCAATTTATGTGTAGGAGCGACACATATTGTAGATCAAAGTTATCTTTGATCAATATTAATATTGAATGTTGCTTGACGTCGCGGAGGCTGACGTGATGGGCTTATGCGAACTGTTTTGGCGACATTAACTATGTCGTGGCTGATGCCATCTCGCAGTACGCTCGCGGTACGTAAGCTATGCTTGTATGGCGTTGGTCGTTGACATTTTATATACCACTTCTACGACTTGGTATACGATTAGTAGGTGTGTGGTGCTATTTTATGTCCCAGCTCCGGTGAATGTAGTAGTGTCCGCCTACGGTTCGAGACATGACTGTGGGGTGTGTGCGGTGCGTTTATTTAACATATCGGCCGCCTAGCGGTAGTGCGTTCGTTCCAACGACTTATATTGATCTCACAAATCAATCAACATCACGAATCACCATTCTAATATAATCTTAATATAAACAAGCGTAACAAGTACCTTCGGAAAGATCACACACAAACGTCTCGGAGGGTTCAACGATGACTGTAAAGCTGCGGTCTGGTCGGAATCCACGGTGTAGGGGCGGGGCGGTGCCCGTACTCTTTCTTCCTTTTATTATAACTAGTTTGCAGTTATAGTGGAGAGGAAGATAGGACGCACTCCTGTCTTATCTTCGGACGAGCTTCGAGTTATGACAATGTTATATTGTCGAGTCAGCAGTTATCTAAATAACTGACACAAGAACAACTTCTGATGGCAAATACCTTATTAAAGCGATACCTTCTAATGGCATAATATAAAATTCTTAACACTGTGACCTCTGAACCTCTAAAAGATTTTGGGTTCTTCACGATCACAACTATAAACGATTCCAACCACACACACATCACGAGCGAAGGCATTATTTATTGAATAATATTTTCAAAGGTGTTTGGGATATCAGTTACAACATGTAAATAAAAATCGATGAAATATCACCTTACAATTTTCAATTATTTTTTGTCACAAAATGCCTTATTGTTACTTATTTATAAGAGATAGATATATGGTATCGCGTACTTTTTTTAAGAACTAATAACATTTATTAAATTTTTGTCATACAACTTATTAAATTAAATTAAATCAATGCAGCTTTCATACAAAACAAAAAGAAAGTAAACCGAACCAATTAGATCCAGAGATCTTAGCGTTTCAACAAACAAACAAACTCTTCTGCTTTATTATATTAGTGTAGATATTAACATACAAATTATCAAATAAATATTAATGTTGTCCTTTTTGCATCCCACAGCCTCTATCCCACTACCACTGTGAAGTGTTCACGAGCCACACTATATTACAATTACCTGAAGGACTCAGTGTTGAAGAAAAATCTTTACTAAGTCAGGTAAAACTCAAAGTTTACATTGTTTTTTATGGCTTCACACTCTATTCCGCACATAGCAGGATAGGCAGAGGGAACCTAGGAACCTAGTGTTAAAACGCTCTGTTCCCATTTTAAAGACATTCGGTTTCAGTGGTGGAACTCAACGCCGCGCTTGTCTCGTTATCAGAGTGAAGAAATGAAAATAATTCATACCCCCGAGTGAAAACCAAATCCGGTTTTGAATTCGGTTTCATTCGGCATTTGCGTATATAGTTTACGACGATATTTTTTTTCTGTATTTATTTATTTTTTTAGTATTATGTATTAAAAATTTTTATTTGTTATGTTTCAGCTATTAACATTCGAGCCATCAGAACGCTTAAACGCAGAAGATATAAAAACACATCCATATTTTAAAAACACGGAATGGCCTCCACATTAGTGTTTAGTGACTAGTGATTTAGTGTCTTATAAAAAAACAAGAAATAAAAATGCATTTGTTTAATAAAGGCACTGAATGACCTCACATAGAAGATATATGTATAAATATCTGTGTTATAAAATTACTAAATGGTCTCACAATACTTTAGTGTCTAGGATCTAGTGACTTATGACTATAGTGTCTTAGAATACTTCCCTTTATGATGCAGTAGTTATTGTATTATGTTTAACATCTTTTTTTAAGGGACTATTTTGTATGAAGAATAAGGTATTTACTATTTATTTATATTATAATTGATATTGTGTAATAATGAAGTAAAGTAATACAAAAAAAAATATAATATATTAATTTCAATATTAAAATTTATTTTGTAGAATATCGCGATTGTTGTAGGTTCGATCCCCACTAACTATGAGAATAATGATATTTAAATTAATTTCAGATCTTCAAATCGTGGCGTTACGTTACGCCGTCCTATACTACAAACACTATAAATGGGAAAACCTAATTAAGATGAATAAATAATAATTTTTAGTACTTTTCTAAGTAAAAATATGAACAGGGATTGTATAAATTAGAAATACGTTATATACCATTTATATCATTAGATATAAATAAATTAGATATTTATAATATTAAATTGTATGTATATTTAATATATTAAAGTCAAAAAGTAATATAATTTGATTAATTTCAATTATTTTAATATAAAATTATAGATTTTGCCTTAAAAATATTCTAATTAGTTAACTTTGAAGTACATGTCAAATATTTTTAAAATAGGTAAAAATATTGCGTGACGATTGGCGGGATTCAACGCCGCTCATTGTTTCTTATCAGAACGAGAAAATAAAAATACACATCAAAATACATCGAACCAACAACTATTGCGTTTACAGTCAGACGTTGTACCGCGAATGATTTATATATCGTATACACCTACATCAATGAAAAAAAATATTACATATTTAATAAGTTTATTTGCCTTGTTTTGTTTTATTTAAAATATACATAAAAAAGAAATATTAATTAATTTTGTAAAATTCCTAATTTATTTTCGTGAGTCTCTATTACTTATTATTAAAGTATGTTAATTAGCACACTAAGGCCGCCCTGAATTAAGTTTTCTGAAGTTAAGCGCATTTTTGTTGTTAGGTAGAAAAAAAGGCAAAATCTTAAAATTAAATCTACGCCACCGACTGCTAACTGGTAACAGGATGGCCAATCTGAGAACATACTGTATAGTTAGTTCAGTATTATATTTATCAATAGTTTATTTTACAATGCAATTTACCTAATTATTGTAAAAATTTCTTAGTTTCTTGTAGAATTAATAAGATTTTTTATAGAATATTGTAAAATGTATTATAAAATAGTTCCTAGAGTGAAAATAATGGTTTTTTTTTTAATTAAATTAGCCAAAATTGTACTTATCATTAGAATCAATTTAATGAAAGAAGGGAGAGAGGCTTTGTAAAGACCAAAAATAAAAAAATGTTTCGTATTAATTTTAAAATTAATAATGTTTCTATGTAATAACTGGTATGTCTAAAAATTATTTTTATTTAGCCGTCAACTCCTAAGATTTTTCTCAAATGATGTATAATTTCTGTAAAATGTAGATAATTTCCAATATTTCACTAAAAACTGTCCATTGTGTCACTCACTTTACAGCGGTACTCGAAGAGTAAGCAGAAAGAACCTGAGAATTTAGTGTTAAGGCACTCCATTCTCATTAGTACGTTTCTGTTCCCTGCTTTCTATTGAATTCTGGAGGCACTGCGTGTTGAGTGCTCTGGTAAGAAGAAAGAAATGAAAATATATTCACTCCACGAGTCGCACACCTACCTGTAGGTACGCACAAGAGTGCTTCTTACATTGTTCATAAACAGTATTTTTTATTTTGAAACTGTGAAATGTGTTTATGCCCATTTAGTTTCAAGTCAATAATTCGCGTTTCTCTATGTTGTTTAAATTGCAACAAAAATATTACAATCTTTATTTCTTTATCTAATACTTTTTTTATAAATTTAAAATGAAACAGAATAACCAAAATAACAACATTTTTTATTTTAGGTTTTTTTGAGCATTTGTGTGCTTTGTCTAGTCCAAGGTTATGTTTGCAATATAAATTTTAGATCTTATTTAAAAAAATGTATTAAAACGTCCAAAGTACAAACAAAAATTATTTATTATTAAAATTTTAATTGTGACAATGATTCCCTTTTTCGTTTTCACATACACTTTTTTTTCCTATAACGATTTTATTATTTTTGAATGAATGGAGTACATAATTAAATTAATATAACATTTTTAAAATGTTATTTCACACCAAGTAAAAAAAATATTTATTTTTAATGTGTTTTTAGGAAAGTGTATAAAAATTAAAGCGTCCAAGATGATTTCGAATCTCGCTACGTTTAAATTATTGTACGCTTTTTAAAAATATATATATAATAGAAGTTACGTTGTAATTTTGTTTATTACACATTTGCAATATTACTTAATTGTTAAATGTACAAAATCATTCTACGTATAAAAAGATAATGAAAGTAGTGTTTTAGTTTTGTCATTAAACGGCTAGTTTTTTTAGTACCAATTTTTTTTTTATTATGTATGGGTCGGTTAGCTTTTATTGACTTATTGGATCTGAATTTAAGTATTATTTATTTACGTATTTAAAAAAAAACGTAAGAAATGCAAAAAAATATTGTAGTATTAGATATTGAAAGTGTCTGATTACAATAAGCATTTATTAGAAGTTACGACATTTTCGCTAATTTTTATTTTTTGATGTAATTGGATTTGAACCTGTATCCTTTAACTAATTAAACTATACATTCTCATTCCCCTATGTTGAATTTACTATATGATGTTTTTTAGAAAGTAAATTTAATATGAGTATATTATGTGTGTAGTTTTTTTTATATAATACAAGTAAAAGTGGTGCATGTAATTCAATTACACTGATGTGAGATTGAAAGAGTTTCTATTAAATGTCATAATAAATGCGAGATGTTTTATTTATATTCAGTTTATCCTTTATTATATTTTATTTTTAATTTGAGTCAGTAAAGTTATTATTAAATAAATAATTTATTTATCATCTGTGGCGAACCCGACTCGGGAATCCATCCTACGCACTCATAGATTAATTAAGAAGTAAGAAGACAAAGCGTGGCAAGGAGTACTATTTTAATTAGTTAATAATTTCATAGAAATACAATATTCGTAAGTTACGTATATTTGTTCTGAAGATTGAACTTCCTTACATATGGTAAACCAAAACAATATAGCTTAAGTATAGTTAAGTTTTTGTATGGAAAAAAATATATATTAAAAATTATCAACATTGAAAGCTTTATTTAAAATTGAAATAAATTAAAAATAATAAATGCAATCCTCATTACTTAACCCGGCGGGAGTGTGGTGAAGAAAAGTTACTTATAGTATGTGGCGGGGTGTGACATACCCGAAAATAAATCGGCACTTAAAATAGTTTTTTCAATAAAATTAAATGAAATAAGTGGTATATATTATATAAGGTATATATTTACGTGTAAAGAAAATAAAATATACAGTATATTAAATTTATTTTTATTAATTCACATAATGATATCTAAGGCACTTGTTTTTGGTAACAAAAATATTAACCTCTATTTAAAAAATAACAAGTCTTATTTAAACAAAAAAAATTCTAAAAACTTAAAAGAATATGAGATCTTACACAAAATAAGAGCAAAAAACTTTATAAAATAGTTTAGGAACACTTTAATATTTTCATTCAAAATCAATACTTTTTTTGCAAGAAAAAATTGCATAATGTAGGCATGTGGCTTTTCCACACCCAGTTCTTGCGTATTTTATTCAGCGATTTTGCTTGCGTGGGCAATCTGCACATCGAGTATATCGTGCGGGTTCATTTTGGGTTGCTGGACGCAGCGGTACTCTTAATATTGAATACTTTTTGATCTCCTTGTAACTGCAAATACGTATAAACCAAACTCAATCCCAAATTGCTGTGGAATTCTGTACGTTTGTTCCTTTTATTGGCACTTTCTTGAAATATAAAGTTAGCATTGATGGCTGCCACATTTAAAAGTCCCTAAAAGATCGTCAATGGCCAGCGTTTGCTATTGCGAGAGACATCATACGTTGCGCTCAGTTTGTCGACAACTGTCTGTCTTCTCCAGCTTTTGTCGAGTTATAAAACGTAATAATTTTCGGCTTTTTCTCATCTCCAGTGCTCTCATCAATTTTATCATCATGGTGAAGAGTTGAGAGCTGGCTTCATCTGAAGAATGCTGTAAAACTTTGTTAAGCAATGACATAAGTCTTCTTTTACTGCTTATCACTGACATTTTTGTTTATAACCTAAAAAAAGCAATAATTGGCAAATAAATAAAGGGCATTTCACGTAAAATATGCTGTTGTTATCGTAGATAAATACAAATTAAATCAAAATAAATAAATCAAAGCAAAAGATAAAAAAAAATGTCACAAAATGTATACACAAAGTATGTGGCGGGGTGTGACTTACCCCACACACGTTTGCACGCATGTATTGCGAGCACTGGCCGGCGCAACACTGCGATCATGCCATTTTCCACTCTCACCATCCTTTCCCTCCAGCTACACAAAGCCGCTAAAACGTAACATCGCGAATTAAAATGATATAGGGTTATGAACTGTCCTAGGGGTATGTCACGCCCCACCACACTCCCGCCGGGTTAATTAGCGCATGAATACCGCTTTTTATTTAAAATGTTCAAAAATCCCGCATTTCACCGAAAGAAAATTTGGCATCGCTGGTCTAATAATACCCATCTGGGAGGAATATTTGAAAAAAATATTTTTATATTCCCCAATCTGGTAAAACAACACGTATCGTCGGGTCCTCCTAATTGACACATATGAAATTAAACTATTAAAGTGAAGAGCGGGTCTACTGTCGTCCAATCTTTGGATTCTCATACATATACGAAATACTCTACATATGTTATAACATGGTAAAAAAAATAAAAAAAAAACCTAATGCTATAACTGCTGTTTAGCAATTTCAATTAAATTCGATATTCATTAAAAATAGCAGGCAATATGTATTTAGTTTCAAATATTTCCTTCAGTCTATTTAAAAAAAAAAACATTTAAATTGTTATAAATTGAATGACGTAGGGATTTGTCACTAATTTTTCTCTGCCTATCTTGAATAATTTCATTTTCGTTTCATCGCTCTGGTAAAAGGCAATGTCTCAAAAAAATACAGTGTGGGGGAACGGAGTGTCTTAACATTAGGTACCTTTTAACGGTTACCTCTGTATATCCTGAAATTTGGGATACAGCGTGAAGTTAAAATAAACAAAAAAAAACTGCCATAATCTTACGTCACGACAGTACACGCGAGACAGGTAAGCATTTTACATACCTGTCGAGGTCGTAACTCGTAACATTTCTTCTTAATTTACAACTCCAGCCAGCAACATAAACCTTTTCCCACCGCAATAAGATATATTATAATTTCATTTCTTGCGTTCATTCACATAAATTGCTAAGCGAAAACAAACTTAACATGTCGCGCTGTGAACTTTAATTTCTTTCGCAATTTCAAATTATTGCTCGCAAATCAATTTAAAGAACAATAGTCTTTAATCCAAATGTTATAAATTATAAAATCTTTTACTGAAATTAAAAATACACTTATTTAACCCAATATATTAAAAGCGTATTTGTTTCAAACAACATTACAGGCAAGACTGTGCTTTTTAAATTGTCTGCTTTATACAAATCTTAAGTGAATGTAGATTGTAGTTTCTTATTGGCGTAGACAGTTGTTCGTTTGACGACGTTAGGTTGAGTCGCGTCGCGCTTGCGTCTTGAGTGTTTTAAAAAAATAACTTTAGTGACTTAATACTTTCCCGCCTTTTGTATATGTCAAATATTTTCTTTATATAGTGTAAAATTTTTAATATTATTTTAATTTAAACAATAATTAACTTTGTTGTTTAACCGTGAATGGAATTTTGATCTAAACAGGTTTTCTAAAGGTATATATTGTTAGCATATTTTATTTTTAGAAAGAATTTTGTTTATTTTGTGCCGTGATTTATTGGATTCTTATAAAACAGGTAAGATTATTTATTAACTACTTATTTTTAACGTTACTGCAATTTCTCGTATTTTCTCTTTATATTAATAATGTTATTATCATAATTTGCTTATAAAACATATGTTATTAATTCCCCTGTCATTAATTGTAATAACGTATATAAATATACAAATGAGTAAAATATTTCAAAAGAAATATGCAATCTTTAACACTAACCAATTATTTCTTTAACAGTGCAGATAACCGAGGACAATATGTACCCGGACATAATTATAATATTATATTGCGCTGTATATTTGCACAATTATGTTATATAAATAACAAAAAAAACTTTATTGTGTTTATTTTACATACATGTAAGTATTTGACATCTTGTTTAGAGCGACAGAAGATCTAGAAGTGTAAATATAACTTTGGACTTCAGTTTTCACATATATAAAACGTAACTGGTATAAAAGAACCAGTTAGATGTATTAGTACCCCTTTTGCTTTTCATAGTCATATAAATTTAAAAAAAGAAAACAAAAAATGATAACCACTCGTTATATATGTAACAAACGTGTCTTATAGTCTAATAAAAAAAAAATTTTTGCAAAAAAAGGTAGATATTTAAAGATAATTGTAAATTGCAATATTGTTTCTTCTAAATAAGTATTGTTCGTTTAATTTTGTTTACTCAACGAACCGTGAAAAGCGATTACTAAAATCTTTTAAAATGAATAGTGCAATTGTCAAGACTAAGATTAATAAAAATAAACATTCTTTTATGTTTATATTAGTTAGTTACTTAGGATTCAAATTGCTGTATAATTATTAATCAGAACGATAAACATTAAGGTAAAAATTATTGAGTGATTTTTTTGCAAATTGACGACATAAAGTTCTCTTAAAACTTTAAATGTGTAGGTTTTTTTAAATTTTATTTTTCATCAATACAATTTAAGAAAACCTACACATTCGGATCTAATTTGCACAATATGACTTGATTAATAGTAGTTTTAATTACTATGCTTACATACAAACGTGTCTTAATAAAACAATAATGACATCACCCTTTAAACATGAAGTAAAATTGAATTTTCCGTCTACTTGGTATAGAAAATTTATTGACCGTAGCGTTTGGCGCTCCATTCTCTCTGACTACCCCGCAAGGGATAAAGCGTGAAGCTAAGTTAAGTTTAAGTTACTTGGTATATATATGCTATACAGGTATAGATGTGCTATAAAATAATTACTATTCATCTTCCCGCTTGTCAAGAATCTATCTTGGGAAAAACAGTCATAAACTTTAATGATTTGAATTCACATTCATCGTGTTTATTTACACATGTGGCCACTGCGCCACATAGTCATAGGCTCTCTCCAGTAGTAATATTAGAATTTATTTATTATCTACATCTATACGTAAATTATGGTTTGTTTGGTTGAGCTTATTAGCCTTGGGCTAATCTCGGGAACTACTTCAATTGAAAAATTATTTTTGTGTTGGACAATCTTATTATGAAGGAGAGCTAAATGCTATATTACTTCCCGTCAATAATTACAATATACCGTCAGAGTTATCTCGGCAACGCTGAGTGTGTCATGTCACGTGTGTCACTTTTAGTTATTTCCATTTAACCACGCAAGCGAAGTCGCCGGTATGAAGTAAGCTATTTACTCGTACTATTAGTGAGTACTTTCTATCGTTAGAGCATACGAAGGTCACAGAAGTGTAGTCGCGCACTATTTCATTGTTTATGTAAACAAGTCAAATGAGTTTCATGTTGAAACGAAAGAAACAGGTTCGCGTTTTAATAACTTATTGGGTAATCATTTTTATACGCAGTTAATTATAATATTGACTGTGGGAGTGTGACTGATGTGTGTACGCATGTATTTAATGCAATTTAATTCCGATTTAGAGGACGTCGTGGCGCAATGGAACAGCGTATGCCTGTAAACGGGACGATTGTGAGTTTGATACCCACTTGGGGGAGAGTAATGATATGCAATATAATTTTATTGCTGGTAGACGAATCATGGCGATGAGATCCGTCACTCAACACGCAATAAACCGTAAATTTGACGTAAAGTGGAGAACGGAGTCTCTTAACACTAGGTTCCCTCTGCGTTTTACTAAACATTTTATTAAACTTACATTATGATTTTTAATTACATAATTATATTTGTTTATTAATTTGTGTTATAGGATTTCATATTCGTGACTTCCAGCAAGTTTTGAACGTTAAGTACGCACGGGCACGGATATAGGTACCTTTTATGGAGATGGACTAATATGAAAAATCTACTGAATAATTAATGAAAAAAAAAAACTTAAAATTCATAAAAACAATATGACAATATATACAATTACGTTCCTCTCGAAATTTAAGGTTGGTCCGTCGCACTTGTAGTTATCGATTATACGCGAATTATGCTAGGTTCCTAGACCTTATAAGGGTATCAAACTTTAATAACATAGTTGTTTGTTTATTCTGATTATTACTGATATTTTGACTACATACATTATTTTTGACCCAAGTTTAAAGAGATGTCAAATTAGATCATGCAATGTGTGAATTTTATGAAACGACTGTCAGAATATATATGTAGGTACCGGGAAGACTGCACACATACACATACACATACAGATGTCTAGAAATCATATGGTTTCTTCCTTTTACTTACTTTCTCCTTATTAAATCATATATCTATCTATCACTTCACTTGTCTAATATTAGGTCATAAAACATTCAAGCAAGTGCACTAACTTTCGCCATCATCGACCCAAGAGATATTACACTAAAAATATTTTATAGCTGAATCACAGCTATAAATTTTTATACTAAAAATAATTTAAACACTGTTCGATGTCATTTCAATGTATTATCATAATTTTGCAATAAAAAAACCAAAAACTACGAAGATGTAACTTCGTGAGAAAATTCAAGCTTCGTGTGCGTTGAAATCTTTTTGTTGACTTCCCCAGAGAACGAAAATTGTCTTTCTTTTTGAGCAAACTGAATAAAGCAATATAAATCAAATATTTTTTTATCGATTTATGTGAATTACCAATGTAATTGCCTCACAAATAATTTTTGAAAAATGGCTACCTTATGCAATGTCTCATATCAATAAAACTGACGAGATCGAAGTCACTTATAATGTTAATAGCTTCTAATTCACACTTTTCTTTCTTATATATATATATATGTACATATATTTTACCTTTTATAACTGACAATAACTCAAGGTGGTATATGACACATTCTAATAAAACGCATGGACATTGGATAGTAGTTTATTAGAGAATGAATATGACTTTGACAGATGGTAAGGAAGTACACATATAGCTAAATGTCGCCACTAGTAATATTTTAATCATTTAGTTACAATTAATAACAATACCACCACTTAACTAAATAATCTAAAATATGTTTATTAAACAATATCAAACAAAACAATGTTATGAGTATATTACTTGTGTAATGCCACCACACCCATCT
>JAATLQ010009578.1:0-18270 GCA_013421005.1 Heliconius erato x Heliconius himera | reverse complement strand
ACAGATTTAGCAAAGACTTAATATCATGGGTTCATTATTTCACTTGAAAAATAAGGATGATTTCATATTTAAATAGTTTTTTGTATGTTCTTAATATGATTATAATCATCATTTAACAGGTAAATAGCTAGAATAAACATTAATTTTAAGATTGACCTTCTATTATATAATATTTTACTTTAAAACATAAGGCAAATCGCGTATTTCATCGTCTATTCTCAGTCAAACGGAATCAGAATCAAATATTTCAAATGATGGCAACCTTTGTTTGCGGCAGCCATTTTCCAGGCAACCATGTGTTTTAGTGATGACAAAAAAATAAGCTTTAATTTGATATATAATTCATTAAAAAAACACATAAGTGCAAATATTAACATTAACTGACCTCTTTAAACCAGGCAACCCTGGGCTTGCGGCAGACTGAGAGCTGGCAACCATTGTTTTTCCAATTCCTTATGCGATTTTCTTTCAAATGACGTGCGATTCACATAAAAAAACATATGAGTGCAATTTTCTCCAAAAACGAGTTACGAAAAACATTAATTAAAGGTGATTGCGGCAGGATTTTTTTGGGCAACCCTAGTGTAATCTATTCTACTATCATGTATCATTCTTAAATATAAGTTTCATTAGAAAATCTGATCCCTACAGTTTTAAGCGATGGGATCTTAGGCCAATAGTATCAAGTCATACAGTGGTTGTTCTTCATCCAGCGGCTTTGTGCTGGGGAACGGCTCCAGGTCGTTAGCCCTCTGGCTGCTGTTTCTAACGGCACCCATTCCTATGGGTGCGTCTTTGGGTGGGCCAATGGCCTGGGGGTTGTGTAACTGCCCTCCGGGGCAGGTACAGTACGTGGGAGGCGGGAGTTAGAGGGATGAGCGTATGCCACCTAGGCGGTCAGCTCATCCGGGTGAGACTCGCGCTTACCCGAGAGAGGCTCAGCTTAAGCGACTAGCGACCGAGGTCACCTCGGCTCAGGAGTCGGAATTGGGAGGGGGGAGGATATGGATTGTGGCGGCCGAAGCTGATCGCCAGGGTTTTGGCGACACTGAGGGTGAGCCTCCACTCCGCCAACCAGTCTGGCAGCAGGTCGAGTTTTGTAGCTGCGTGCTTGTCATCGGCGTAGAGCGCCAGTTGGATGCCCTGTTGCACCGGGTTATCGTCCGTATACAGACTGTACAAGGCCGGGGACAGTATAATGCCCTGGGGGACTCCTGCGGCGATCGAGTGGCTGCTTGACCGTGCACTCTCCACTCGAACGCGAAATGTCCTGTTGTTAACGAAGCTGGCAAGGGTGAGCACGACATGGTGTGGCTTTGAGCACCTTGTGCAGAAGTCCGGCGTGCCACACGCGGTCGAATGCATGCGAGACGTCCAGGAAGGCTGCTGTGGCACTCTCCTTCCTGTTCAATGTATGAGCGGCGTGGTGAACCACTGTGGCCACATGTAGAGTGGTGAAGTGCCCGCTGCGGAATCCGTACTGCGTGTTTCTTGGAGGTATGTGCGGCGAAAACAGAGTGAGGAAGAGTTTCTCGAAGAGCTTCGCTACCGCGCTTAGGAGAGTAATGGGGCGATAGCTCTCCGGTCGGCGTGGACTCTTCGCCGCTTTCGGCAGCATGACCACCAGGCCCTCTTTCCACGCCTGAGGGAAGTATCTCGGGCGCAGAATCGCGTTGTAGAGCCTGGTGAGTGCTGTGATGGTCTTCATATTTAGGTGACGGAGGGCCCCGTTGGTTACACCGTCTATACCGGGGGCCTTTCTGGGCTTCAGCTTCATGGCCGCCTTCCTTACGGCTGATGGAGAGAAGCAGGGCGGCACTGCCAACAGTCATATAACTAAGACGTCTCGAATGTCATTCTTTAGCCCAGAATTTTACCAGCGCGATACAGAAAATGATGCTTTTTGCTCAGCGCTATCTATTGGCCTTAAAGTTAAACTTTAACTATTCGCACAGTTAATTTAATTATATTCATCGAAAACGACGTTTTACTAAATACATATTATATAGTTAAAAATACAGATATGTTACAAACAATTATACATTTATTATAAGTATAAGTCTATACTTACACTTATAATTTGCCTGCGTATATTACATAGCAATCTATATATATATATATATATATATATATATATATATATATATATATATATATATATATATATATATATATATATATATATATATATATATATATATATATATATATATATATATATATATATATATATATATATATATATATATATATATATATATATATATATTAAAAAAATAAATTAAAAAAGTAAATTATTTTTTAAAAAAATTTTAAATCATTTTAATTTTAAAGAAAAAAATATAAATGAAAAATAAATAATTCGAATATAAATAAATAATATAATTAATCTTCTTATAATAAATAAAAAATTAATAATAATAAGATTATTATTGATTATATAATTAATAATAATTCATTTAGGGAAAAATCCTAAAAATATGCAATCTATATATATATATATATATAGATATATATATAGATTGCTATGTAATATACGCAGGCAAACTAATGCCCTGAGTTTTCATTCAAGTGACGATAACTTTTTTTAATGAACCGATTTTGATGAAACAAACTTTTAATGTTAAAAATTGATTTGATTGAAATTGATCCACTACTCTCGGAGTTAAACGTGATATAGAACGACAGATAGACAGATAAAAAATTAAAAAAATATTTTTTTGATTTCTATTATTCTTTTTAAGTATCCCTCTATCCATTTCAGTCAAAAATACTAAATGTTCAGACAAAATATTTTTACTATTTTATTATACGTATATAAAGCTTAGTAAGTAAAATTGTAAAATATTATCAAGAATTATGTATAGATACATATAAACAGAATTGAAAGTGATTTCGGAATAACCATGATTTTTAAAGTGCATAGATATATTTAGTTACACGATACTAAAACACAAACAAACATTTTTAAAATATTTATCTGCCTGTCGTTCTGCTAATCTTCGGCACAGATGAACCGCGTTTTGTGGAACTTTTATTGATCTATAAAGTACATAAAGGCACTGCTTTTTATGCTGGTATTCCCACGGAATAGAAGAATTAAATAGCGATTTATTAAATGTATAACAGTCACGATAACCATGTTACAGGCTAGTCGTGGCGCAGCGGCACGAAGAGTGACTGTAAAATCGGTCGTGGGTTCGATCCCCACTCGAGGAGATGAAATATTTACTTAAATGTATATTTCCATTTCTTCACTCTGGTGTCGAGACTAAGCGCGGCGTTGAGTTCTGCCACTCAACACGAGATGCCTCCAGAATTTGGCAGAAAGTTGGGAACGGAGTGTCTTAACACTAGGTTCCCTCTGTCTATCCTACTGTGTGCTGGATACAGCATGAAGCTGATTTGATTTAATTTATAAACATATTAAATTTGCCAACCAATTTTCACTAAATACACTTAAAACATAGTAAATAAAATAGAAGCGGGCGAAGCCGCGCTATGTACGCTTTATTAAATAAAAAAGCCAGCGAAGGCCGTTAGTACAAAAAAAGTAATATAAACCAATTCGCTTGAGAGTTCATCTCGACGCAGCCAGAGCAATTCATCAAGTAACCGCGCTCGCACTTCTCCACATTCATCTTCTAAACTTGATTCACTTTCGTTTTCTCCTAAAAGGAAATCGTATATACAGCTACAGCTACTTATTAGAAATTATTTTTAACATACATTCCCATAAATAGTAAATTATATATAAATATAATTATAAAACGGAGTGCCTTGACCCGTACCCGGTTGTACCCGGTTCTATAGATATATAGGATACGATAGTAATAGGCATGAATCTGGTTGTTTCTACATTTACATTAGAATATATTTTTTTAAATACTGAAAATAAATAAGTGGATAAAATATACAGGTGGTTAATAGATAAACACAAGAGATAGAAGAGATAATTTTCTACCATTTTTACCCGAAACTATATTATCACAAATTTTACCATACGATACATACGCAATAAAGACCTCATAAAAAAATAATTATCATGTTTTACCATCAGCTATTGATATTTTTTGATACCACAAAGCTGCCAGAGTTCCTTAATTATTATGTGAAAAAGTTAAAATTTTGTCATAGGCTGTGATTTGCATTTAACGTTCTATAAAAGAATTTGTACTCAAAAATTATTTCAATAATTTTAAAAACATCTTAATTTTTTTTCTTCTTTTGTTTGATAACTTAAATTTAAAATATAACTGATGATTTTTTTAAAGATACAACGTAATTTACTTGAATTATTAATATTTTTTTTGCTTATTGACGCTATTATATGAAATAAATAAAAAATAAATAAATCAGTTTCACGCTATATCCCCCACACAGCAGGGTAGGCAGGGGGAATTTAGTGTTAAGACACTCCGTTCCCTACTTTCTGTCGAATTCTGGAGGCATAAGCATTGCGTGAGTGGCAGAACTCAATGCCACATTTTGCCTCGACACCAGAGTGAAGAAATGGAAATATAAACTTAAATAAATATTTCATCTCCTCGAGTGGGGGTCGAACCCACAACCACACGGTTTAACAGTTACATTTAGTGCCCCTGCGCCATGACTGGCCGGCCTCATATTATATGAAATATTATATAATGTAGAATTTTTACCATATCCAAAAATAGTCATCAAATCTTCAATAGACTTATCAAGAAGTTGTGTTCCGGTGAGTGCAGTCTCTTGTATTGCTTCTAATAAGCGAGATTCTTCCAAATCGGGTACTGATGATCCTAAATCAGCGAGTATAAATCTATGTATTAAGAAAAATAAAGTACTTATGTATTTGAAATATAAGAAATTGAGTATTTAATTATTTTTAGTTATTAAAAAAAATATATCTTTTACTTTCACTATTTTTGAACGAACTCATTTAAAAATTGTTTTTTTCTTATCATAGCATTAGCACATACACATTACGTATATGCTAGTCGTTGCAGAAAAATCCAGGTGTGATGCAGTGTAGTGGGAGAATCAATTAGGTAAGTAAATAAAATAGTCAGCAGTTAGTCAACATTGTAAAGGAATCCTAAAAATAAAGTTTACTTAAGTTTCGATACACTCGTAGTTTCAAGGCTTAGCACTATTACTATGCGTATTGACCTGGCGGTCTCGTCACGTATTCTCGTAGCCACCTCGCGACCCCCGCAGCCCCCCACGCGCGCACGTCCGCGCCCTCCTCCTCGTGCAGGAGGCGGGGGTCGGGCAGGCTCCACAGCGCCAGCGCGCCGCACAGCTCGCCCACGGCCAGCGCGCGCGCGGGCGCGGGCAGCAGGCGCACGGCGGGCGCGCCCCCCGCCGCGGCCGGCAGCGCGGCCAGTGCGCGCGCGCCCACCGCCCCGCCCTCACTGCGCACGCGCCACACGCGCGCCCAGCGGTCCGCGCCGCCCGTGGCCAGCCACAGCTCCCCCTCCCCCTCCCCCACCGCCGCCGCGCCCCAGCGCACGCACTGCACCGCGCCGCCGTGGGCCGGCAGCGACTTGGCTAGTCTCAACGAGCCTCTGTCTACGCTACTGTCGGTGACTCCTTCCAGCTCCACCCACCATAGTTTCACTAGAGCATCTCTTCCTCCCGTCGCGAGCAAATATGTTTTAGTATTTTCTTCAGAATCTTCGACTTCAAAATTTGGAGCAAAATCACAACTTAGAACTCCTGAATGTTTATGGAATAAATTTAGTCGTTTTCATTTATTATAATAATTAATAATGTAGTACATAATTATAACCAGGCTAGCCTATTGGTGCCAGTCGTGGCACAGGAGCAACCGTGTAACTGTAAAAGCTACATTTTGTGGATTCGATTTCCACTCAAGATAATTATTTACTATTTTTATTTCCTCGCTCTGGTAACAACGTAGCGCGACCTTAAGTTCCACCACTCATAAGGAATTCGGCGAAAAATGGAGAATGGAGTTCCTGAACACTAAATTCCCTCTGTTTTGTGCGAGATACAGCGTGCAGCTAAAAAAATCACCGAGATCGTGTGCATCTGTTTCTTGGTGAAGTGTTCCGGGACAAGATGGTGGAAGTAGTAAGTGCAGCTCGCCCGCTTCACCCCCCATCACGAATACTCGCCCGTCCGCCGACCACGCGCAGCACAAAGCTGCTTCTGCCAAACCCGTATAAACACTAAAACGATTGGAAACGAAGAAATATTTAATTACTAGTAAAGTACAAATTTGTTGCCTTGATAACATGTTCTATAAATATAAAGAAAAATGTATAAAATGCTTATTTTTTAAACATTTTTAAAGTGGTATTCCATTCCATTCCATTTCCACACTTAGGAAAGAAAAATATTTATTTAGAAAACGTATAAAAATTTGAACGCAGGGATTCGAACCCGCACCTCCTGGTCCTTCTGGTCGGTTTCCAGGAGGCGCGGGTTCGAGTCCCGCTGCGTTCAAATTTTTATACATTTTCTAAATAAGTATGCTTATTTTTTATTGTTTATGTTGTAGAAATTATTTTAAAAAATGTTACTAAGCTGTAATGGATCTGGGCTCGGCGGATTGATCCCCCAAAGAGCTGCATGTCCGTCATCGCAAGCGATCAAAAGTAAAGGTGGACGATGAGAAGAGAGACGTGTGTCGCGAACTCCGCCGCCTCCTTCTCCCCCGCAGGCATTTACGCTTTCCGCTGAAAACACTACCAGCTCACAACCTGACTAGTGAAAAAAGACTATTATCTATCTAGTGCCACCCAGAATATACAATTGATAAGCACATTCTACCAACCTGCACGTCCCAAAGGCGCGCACAGCCGTCAAGACCACCACTTAGAAGTAAAGCTCCATCGGCACCAAAATCAACAGACAGTACAGGATATGAATGCGCTGCCAACTCCAGTTCCAGCTCAAGTACGATTTTTTCTTGCCGTAGCCATTTAAATACTCGTACGTAACCGTCACTAAAAAAAATAACATTGAGTACTTACAAATATACCAAATTGTAACTGACTCCCCACTCTACTTAATAAAATATTTAAATAATAATTTTAATATTTTAGTATGGCTCGTGATACGCCTAATATATTTAGAACCCTTCCGTAGTGATCGTAAGTAATCCAAGATATTTTAGAGATTCAGAGGTAACAGTATCTATTAATATGAAATGTTCCATAGATTGAATATAAGTACAAATAAAATATATTATGATAAATAAACATATCATAGTCTGTCCGTTTTAATCTCCCGTGACATTTCGTATATAGAAGACGTCCTATCTCCCTCTACACCAGTGTTTCCCAATCTTTTTTGTGCCATGCCCCACCTTAACCTTTCCAAATTATTCCAGGGTCGAACGCACTACCGCGAGGCGGCCGATATGTTAAATAAACGCACGGCACACACCCACAGTCCTGTCTCGAACCGTAGGCGGACACTACTACATACACCGGAGCTGGGACATAAAATAGCACCACACACCTACTGATCATACAACGAGTTATATAACAACTGTAGAAAACGTTTTACAAAACCACCATCTTTTCATGAATGGTATTTGATTTTTTCCTTGTTATTACAATAATAATAATGTTATTAAGAATAATAAGGAATTTAATCACAGCGTGGTGCTCAATTTTCTTCAACATTGTCACGCTTTAGGGCTTAAAATAAATATTGACTACATTTTCAGAAATACATATGTTGATTTGTGGTTTAGAAATATTATTTTGAATTTTGAAAATAACTGCAGATATAAGATTTAAAGAAATGTTGATTGTTGTTAAGAATACATATGTTGAATTGAAGTTTCAAAGTAAATATTTATATGAAGTTTAATTGCTATATTTTATTAACTTTACTCGTTAAACTTGTAATAATCGAACCGAATGTATTCGGCCGAATACGAATATTGAAAAAGATGCAGAATACATCGAATACCGAATACCAAACGAATATTCGGCACATCTCTAGTAAATATCTATTGAAAATTCTTTTAATCGAAAAAAAACAAAATATCTATTTAATTAAAATCATGTAAACACATTATATTCCTTAAAATATAAAATAATTACCTGCATGCAGTAGCTATATGTTCCTTAGAAACTGCAATAGAATTAATGGCAGCGACATGGGACACGCGCGCCAAGCAACTGGTCTCAGTACTTGTACACAGTAAGCCTTCTAAGTTTTCTATATCTGAATCCGTTTCGCTAACGGGGCCAATTCCCTAGTAAAATTAGTTTTAATTTAACAAGTTAAAAGCATATCTGCTATAGCAAGGTTATAAATATAAATATATTTAATTGAAGTAGGTACTTAGAAGATACCAACCTCTAAGTCACCGAGCCCAAAATGGACGAGAGGATTACAATTTGGTTCTATGTCATCACTAATAAAAAAATTTCCTAACGACCACGTCCGGATAGATTTATCATTAGAGGCTGAAAATATTCAAATAAATCTATATTGTGAAATTGAAAAAAAATTGACAAATACAAAAAGGAGCACCACGATGGTCTATCTGACGAGGCGTCAGGATTATATTAGAAATAATATTGTATTGTCTTAAAATACGAACATTTTGCAAACTAAGGAGAAGATTTCTAAAATTAAATATTAAAAAAACGCAGTATTGATTTGTCACCCTAAACAATGTATCTAAAGTACTTACCTACGTATTTATTCCGACCAATCGACAATAATATATCAAGAACGAGGTATGTAAAAATAATAGAAATAGATTAAATTAATCGTTACCAGTAATCATATATCGTAAGTCGTGTGCAAGTTCAACGCAGGTGAGGTACCGCTCGTGCGCGTGCAGCACGTGCAGGCAGGTGGCGGAGGCGGTGCTCCAGAGGCGCGCCGTGCGGTCCAGCGAGGCGGAGGCGAGCACGCCGCGCCGCCAGCTCAGCGCCGTGACGGCGGCGCTGTGCCCCAGCAGGGCTCCGCCAGCGGACACGCGGCGCGCGCCCTCCGCGCCCTCCACGCGCCACAGCCGCACGCGGCCGTCGTGCCCGCCTGTGGCCGCGTCTCTTGCGCCTCCTACGGCACACAGAGCCCCCAAGTCGTGAGCACCGTCTTCCCATAATATTGGCGACGGACCCGTATCGCCTTCTCTCCCATGAGAAATTATTTCTAAAAAAATTACAAGTAGTAAGTGGCTAAAAAATGGAAGATCACACCCTCTTTCATTTCTTTACAATTTATTAATAATGTTACATACAACACCTATTTTTTTTTAACATCTTACCATCAAACTTAAAGACTTTAAGCACTCCGTCCGTGCAGGCGGTCAACAAGAGCGCGGCAGAGGCCAGCGTGGCGACGGCGTGCACGGCGCCCTCGTGTGCGCGCACGTGCGCCAGCAGCGCGCCCGAGCGCGGCGCCCACACGCGCACGGCGCCGTCGTCGTGGCCCACCACGGCGCGCTCGCCGCCCGCCCACGCGAGCGCGCGCGCCGCGGCCGCGTGCGGCGCCGCCAGCGTGCGCAGGGCGGCGAGCGTGGCGCCCGCCCACACGCGCGCCGCGCCGTCCACGCCCGCCGTCGCCAGCAGCTGGCCCGAGGGCGCGAACTGCACGGCTGTGACGCCGTAGCGGTGCGCGCGCAGCACCTCGGCGCGCTGCAGCCAGGCGCGCCCGGCGCCCCACGCCCACAGGCGCAGGGCGCCGTCGCCGCCGCCCGTGGCGAGGCGCGCGCCCGCCACGCTCGCGCCCGCCACCTCGCCGCGCCGCAGCCGCAGCGCCGACACCGGCGACGGCTCGCCTACCTCGTCCATCCGCACTACCTTACCTCGATATGCTACTCTCTAAGCTGCTTCGTAAACCGTGAGCCTATGAACCCTTCGGCAGGATTTATAAACTTATTCTATAGCGCAATACGTATGTTCTAACGTATTATAAATAAAATAGTCACAAATGGGCGGTCATAATTTACGTGTTCGGTGACACCGACCCCGGTGAGTAATGGTGGTCCCGTCGCACCACCGTTACTGACGTGGACGTATCGATTGCAGGAGTGACCTCGAGTGACACCGCCGAGCTATTATAGCTATTATTGTACTGATATTTTTATTAACATGTTATTGACCACAAACTTTCATCCAAAATAAATGTGCCAACTTTCAACTGTATTTGTACTTTAAAGCCCATTTAAATTACGTAACATTCGATTATTGAAAATTTTGTTATAGGTCAGTTGCTAATGAATTTAGAGATCACAAGACTTATGGATTATGTCAACAATATTTTTTTCCCGACTGCTAAGGAAGGGTTATGTTTTTCGCGCGTATCTTGTATGTATGTAATATTCTTTATTACCTCATATCTCCAGAACCGCTGAATGGATTTACACAATTGCGGTATCGTTAGATTTGTATTAGCAGCCCAAGTGTTCTTAGATAGGTGAAGTTAAAAGAAAACAATCATGGCAGCTGTGGAACGCCATTGGACTTAGTGAAAAAAAAATCGTCTCGAATACCACAATATGGGTATCAAATTCAAGAGCTTAATACAAGGATTTCAAAACGGTATATCATGATTATCATTACTATGATTTCTAACAAAAACGTGAAAAATACAAAAATATTTGTAATTAAAAATATTTGTAAAAACAAAAACCCCGACTGCATAAAACTAAAAAGAAAATAAACAAGCCCAATCTCTATCTCTATATATAATAAGACAGTAAAAATATTTTGTCTGTACATTTAGTAATTTTGACTGAAATGGATAGAGGAATACTTAAAAAGAATAATAGAAAGCAAAAAGATTTTTTTTGAATTTCTTGTCTGTCTGTCTGTCGACATATTTTTGTCCGCATTTTTCTTTGAAAGTACTCAACCGATTTGCTAGAAAATTTCACCAATTGCTTTGTTTTAACTCAACTTAACTACTAAAGTTTAGTTCATCAAAATCGGTTCATTAAAAAAAAGTTATCGTCATTTGAATGAACTCAAGGCATTAGTTTGCCTGCGAACTAACGTTCGCAATAGCAATATAGCAATCGCGCTGGTAAGATTCCTGGCTAAAGAATGACATTCGAAACGTCTTGATTATATGACTGTTGATAAAAATATATATTTTTGAAGCACTATTATACAATATTTTATACAATAAAGTAAACAAAATTGAATTGTTAGTGGAGATTACGTTCATAAATCATAACAGTTAAGTTGAAATCGTAATTAATTCAACACAGAGATAAAGAACGATTTGATCTTCAAAGAGATATAAAAAAAAATAGATAGATTTTTTGGTTCGTTCGTTCATTTGAAATAAATCTATATAAAAATGCCTAAAAACATCCTTTCTACGTGTACTCTGTAATATTTACCAATTGTACATTTAGCTAATAATATATGTAACTAATTTAAAAACTGTACAGGAGTTTATATGCAAACATTACAGTTATTTTACAAATAATATTATAAATCATTACCCAAATCAATAATTTTATATTTAAGGCTGTTTCTGAAGCAGTACATTAAATTATTAAGTGACATCAGCACATTTAACAGACCTTTAAAAAGCATAACATAGGTAAAAATATAGTATCCCGCATACAGCAGGGTAGGACATTAAGACATTCGGTTCCCCACTTTCTGCCGAATTCTGGCGTGCGTGCTTGCGTGTTGAGTGGCAGAACTCAACGCCGCGCTTTGCCTCGACACCAGAGCAACCAGAAGAAATGGAAATATAAATTTAAGTAAATACAATTCATCTCCTCGACCGGGGATCGAACCGACTACCAGTCGGTTTTATAGTTACACTTTGTGCCCCTGCGCCACGACTGGCCTCCTTTATCTGTCTTGAATTAATTACGACTTAAACTTAACTGTTTGTGTTAACATGTAGCTTAAGCGGGCGAAGCGGGCCGCTAGTTAAGTAATAAACAAGTAAAATTTTAAACTATCACTGTTTTACAAATATTACTTGCAATTACTTATAAATAAAGTTTATAAAATCAAATCAAATCAGCTTCACGCTGTACCCCGCACACTGCAGGGTAGGCAGAGGGAACCTAGTGTTAAGACACTCCCCCCGTTCCCCACTTTCTGCCGAATTCTGGTGGCATTACGTGTTGAGCGGCAGAACTCAACGCCGCGCCACGCCACGCCACGCCAGGCCACTTTCTTATTGGGAAGCCTCTAACGGCCATGCCAACTCCTGATTGTCAAGACAGCCCTACCAGCTATTTGAACATTTTTGGGTCAGGTGATCCAAAGAATATATCAGTGAACTACAGCAACGAGTGAAATGGCGCTCAAACAATTGCTCAAAGTTGGTACCTGATAGTTTAGTTGTCATTAAAGATGACAATCTTTCGCCGTTAAAATGGAAGATAGGCTGAATTGTAGCTGTCACTCTGAAATCTTTAATCAAAATTAAAATGCAATTAATAAGCTTATTACTGGCTTTAAATAGCAAAGAGGACAGTAAAATATATATAGTATATAATCTGGGCAATTATTAATAAAAAGTAACGCCCAAATAACTCAAAAGTGAAATAAGACACGTACATGGGCCAATTTACCACTTTGGCCGTTCTATCTCATAACTCATGAAAAAGAGACGTTTTTTGTTATCTATCTAATGACGAACGTAATAAAAACAATACTAAGCTTTTGCAGTCAACACAGCCCAATCATTGTTCTGTTTAGCGTATAAGTATCAAACTGGCTGATTGGCCCCCAAAATATAGAAATGTGTAGAAATTCGCCGCGTAGAAGTCTCAAATGACTATTTGGCCCTTGTACGTTTAAATGAGTGTTACATAGGCCGTTATATTCTAACAAAAAGTCCTGTTTCTATGCAGAAATTTCTATTTTTTAATAGCTGACCTGATAAATTATATCGATAGAATGCGTTTGGCATAAAAAAGTGAAAATTGCCAAATTGTTAGTTTGGCCCATATACATAGGACCCATCGATATGTAACTGTCTTGTTCTTCCTGGCCTTGGCAACTGATATGTATAGTTCAACAACTGACATATAGATGGCGTTGATCCATGTTATCACTTGATGCCGAAAATTGGTCTCTATTATAGTATATTAGAATGTACTCTGTGCGGCGTACAACGAGATTGGAAACGTTTGACGTATAATATTATTAAATTCAGAAGTATATGGAGTATGGAAAATTTAGACCATTATAGATAATATTTTATTTTGTAGCATTATATTTACACAAGTTCGCCAACTGAAGTTCAGGGGTCGCTCTGGAATTGAATATTTCAATTAAGGTCAATAAATGTCGCCATAAATTGAATATGAGCAATAATACTTATTTATTAACTAAATTTGACTAAAAAAATTGAAAGTAGCTTTACACGTTTATACTACTAGCGCCCTCTGGGCAAGCACCAAGAAACTTTTAGAAAAAAAAGGAATATTAAAATTGAGGCTCAATTAATATTGCGCAAAATTGGGATAATTTAAAATGCAATTCACAATTAAATATTAACAAATAAACATTTGTATTCAGAAATCACAATTACCAATTAATTATAATTATTCAAAAATAAGCAATTGTGATTTCCGTACAAACAATATGTTAATATTTAATTGTCAATTGCAATCAAATTTATCCCATGAACTAAATTATTGAGGGTGTAATTAATAAAATTTTGATAGGTATGTTTTTATATCACACACTAATAACAACTGGCTTCTTTACTTCTACTGATTTATTATTCACTGAACTGGGGATTTCGTTTTTTTTAGTACTTAGAAACAAACAAATAAATTTAAAATCGAATATTAATAAGCAATGCATACTTTTATTTGTTTCTTAAAATTTTTAATTTCCTAATTATTCTTTCAGTTTGTCATCTTCAATCATTTTATTTCTTCTATTTTTTAGTTAGGGGCCGTTCAAGTATTACGAAAGCACTGTATGGGGGCGGGGGGGTCTTGGGTTTGCTTATTTTTGATGACATGGGGGGTGGGGGGTCTAGCTAGTAATTACGTAAGCAGAAGTTATTTATTTTTTCATATATATTATGGCTATATTTGGTAGACGTATGTATGGTAGACGATATAACTATTATACTTATTTAGAAAACGTATAAAAATTTGAACGTAGCGGGACTCCGCGCCTCCTGGAAACCGACCAGGCGCTCTGACCACTAAGCCATACGTTCTCATCAAGCTATGTCGAAATTTTTATACGGAGATTTTTACAAATTTCCGATACCCAAAGATAATTACTAAGAATTATCGTCTGGCAAGAGAGAATACCCGCGCCTCCTGGAAACCGACCAGCGAAATTGGTGTTTCAACCCCAATTTCGCTTGTTTGTATGGAAAAAAAATTAAATCGGCACCGATTTTTATAAAATTTGAAATTCAGACTTAAAAATATTTCATTGAACACGTGTTTCATGGTTTTTTAGAATTCACCCCCTAAGGCATATGGAAAAATCTTTAAATTGCCACCGATTTTTATAAAATTTTTAATTCATAGTTAAAAATATTTTATTGAACGTGTTTCGTGGCTTTTTTTGAAATCACCCCTAAAGGTGCAAATACGCGGACGAAGCTGCGCGTGCCCACTTGTATATAATAATATATTAGTTTATTATACCTATTTAGCGGGAATGGCACGTTGTCAAGAGTCTAAATTTCAAATTTTATAAAAATCTGTGGCGATTTAAGGATTTTTCCATACAAATTTCAACCTCTTATTTGCACACTTAGGCGGTGAATTAAATAAACCACGAAACACGTGTTCAATGAAATATTTTTAAGAGTCTGTATTTAAAGTTTTATAAAAATCGGTGCTGATTTCAATTTTTTTCCATACAAACGTTCAACCCTGCTTAGTGGATTTCCAGAATTCGAAAATATTAATCTGTCCAAATTTCACGTTTCTACTATCAGGGGTTAGGGAACATGCCCTTTTATATAATTACTAGCGGACCCGAACGCGGCTTCGCCCGCTTAAACTTTACGAATGCTTATAGATATATTTAGGAAATTGTTTGTGAAAATATGTAACTAATTTAAATAAAAAAAATATAAGTAAACGTAACCATAGTCAGTGGCGTAGCTGGGGGGGTGCGAGCGGTGCAGTCGCACCGGGCAACAAATGGAAAGGGGCATCAAAGTCTACGATCAATTCTTAATTTTTTTTTTCAATTAAGAATCAAGGAATGTACAAGAGAAATAAGAGAATGAAAATGAAAAATACAATCTCGCTATCATGTCAATTGAACATGAACTAGTCGATACTATTGATTTTGAAAATGTGATTAATGACTTTGCTAGTCAAAAAGCGCGTAATGTACGTTTTAAATTTCTGCAATATTTTTTACCAAAGTCTAATGTTATAACTTATAACTTAACTTAGCTTCACGCTTTATCCCTAGCGGGGTAGTCAGAGAGAACGAAGCGCCAAACGCTACGGTCTCTACCTACCTCTTTCGCCTTGTCCACTGTTATCAACCTCTTCATACATGCCCTCCGGGGGGTCCACATGCTTTTTAAGTGACCTTCCTCCAGTAACTTTGATACTGTGTTTTCGAAGGTCAACCGAGGTCTCCCCCTATCTGTCTTACCATTCACATTTCCATCATAAATCTTATTTGCCATTATTTCATCACTCATTCGTTCGACGTGCCCAAACCAGCTGAGCGAGTTCTTCTTCATTCTCACCGTGACATCCTCGCTAGTACCTACCATTCTGTGTATCTCTTCATTGTGGATTCAATCAGCTAAGCTGACCCCGCATATCCTACGAAGAGATCGCATCTCCACGGCATTCATCTTTCTTTCATTCTTCTTCTGTAATATCCACGTTTTGCTGTCGTTTAACAGCGTCGGTACCAACACTGCATTGTGTACGGCCAAACGCGCAACTTTGCTGACGTTTCGCCGTCTTATCAATGCAGCTAAGGCTCCGTTAACCTTGTTACCGGCAGCAATACGCCTTTCCACATTCCCAAATATACCACTACATTCACTTATTCTAATATCTTACCATTTACACAGATTTTGCGTCCTTTCTTCATCTCTTTCAATAAAATGACCTTCAGATGAATTTCAGAACTTTTGTCTTATTCGCATGGAGGCTTAGACCATTATTTTCACACCCTTTTTTCAGAGTGTCTTGTTTTGTGTCTTTTTTCACTGCATCATCTGCGTACAGCAGGCAATTCACATTCAGGTCACCTTTCACTTCAGGCCAACTTTCACTCCCATATTACTTTGTTTCACTCCATGGAGACAGCTATCCAAATACAAATTGAACAACCAAGCTGACATTTTTTTTTTCGTGAGGAAATTCTGTTACGGATACCGGCCCGAATGGGGATTCGAGTGGGTTATGTGGGACTCGCGGGCTGGCAGATGTAAGCCGTCAGAATAACCACTAAAACCTCACGGCGCTCCTCCTCGACCGCCACTGGCCTCGAGACGCGGGGATAATAGTCTTCCGCGAAGCGCGGCGGCGGGAGCCTGCAAGGCACGTCGCGGAGTCAAGGGTGTGTGGTCACCCTCGACGGCCTGCTCGGAGTAGCGCGCGGGAGCAACCGGCGGCCAGCTTCCCCAAGCTGACCGCCCTCTGGCTCATTAGGGCGGAAGGCGGCGATCGTGTGCCGCCCTCCGGAACCAAGCTGACATGGCACAACCTTGTTTAACACCCGATCGGATGTCAAACCAGGGCGATACGCCAGCTCCTACTAGCACGCAAGCTGAGTGATCTCTGTAAAGAGATTTTACGGCCTGCAGCAAGAGTCCGCTCACATTGTACCGCGGTAGTATCTCCCATAATTTCGCTCTTACAACTCTGTGAAACGCCTTTTCCAAGTCCACAAAAGCACAGAAAACTTTTTGGTTAACGGCCAAAAATTTTTCCGTGATCATGCGGAGGGAAAAGATCTGATCCATACACCCTCTTCCAGGTCTAAAGCCTCCTTGGGCCTCTTACAATAGCCTTTCAGATCTCTCTTGCTTTCTTCTCGGTAATATTTTAGCATATACTTTACTACCCAAGCTAATCAAACTGATAGCCCTATAGTTTGCGCAGTCTTACTATGAACCTTTGTCTATATACAAAGGCACGATGAACGCACCTCGCCAATCATCTGGGATCTCTCCTGATTTCCAGCATAAATTGCACAAAAACCAGAACAAGTTCAAGATGCGTGGCCCACCATATTCGATCATCTCGGCAATAACTCCATCTCCTCTCGCTGCCTTACCACATTTCAGACTTCGTATTGCATTCTCAACTTCTTTTATACTGATTTCGCCATCAGCTACATCAAGACTTAACATTTCGCTGTTACTTGAGACTGAGGACTCCATCACATTCATACATCTCCTTGTAAAATTCTGTGTGGTTCTTCCGTTAAAATTTCACCGCCCTTCGAAAGCAACCTCGTGAGCAACCTCGAGAAACACTAACTTCTCGTCAGAAAAGCTTCGTGTTTTCTCTGAAGTTGTTCGTTAATCTTTCGTCTCTTTCATTCTCTGCCTTTTCACGCTACATCTTCATCAGTACTTTCGTTTGGTGCTTTTGTAGCTTATACTGTTTCTTTTTAATTTCTCTCATACTTTTATCCTTACCTGAGGCTTTATAATCCTGCCATGCTTTCTTTATTCTTTCTATAGCAGTTTCCACTTCATCATCCCACCATTCGTCGCGGTTTTTGGTAAAGCCTTCCTTCTTTTCCCTTTACCACATACCTCTATTGCTACTTCTTTCATGCAATCCCTAAGGTTCTACCAGCATACTCCAATACTTTCATTTCCAGATTCGCTGCTGTCTAGCTTCTTGGAAATTCTCTCTTGATATTCCTCTCTAATCGGTGGATCTTGAAGCTTCCAGTTTCTTATGCGATAATTCGACTCCAAGTTTGGACACCTTGTGTAGTTGCGCCAACCTGCAAACAGATCCCTTATTCTAGCAACGACTAGATAATGGTCTGTTCCCAGCTCAGAATTCCTAAACACTCGCGTGTCTATAACTTGGCTTTGAATACGCTGATCCACTAGGAATAAATCAATCATACTTTTCCCTTCTGCTCGCTCAAATGTATACATGTGAATTTATTTGTGTTCAAACGTCGTGTTTGCCACAAACAAATTCCTTTTCTTGCAAATTTCCAATATAAGCTTTCCAGCCTCCCTTATACTCTTGTCACCATACTGAACTAGCATTCCCTCGTAACCGCTTCGCGCAGTTCCGATTCATCCGTTCAAATCGCCACATATTATTAATTTTTCATTCCCTCTAACGCACCCTGCCACTCTCCCAAAACTCAACTCCTC
>JAATLQ010009574.1:0-10793 GCA_013421005.1 Heliconius erato x Heliconius himera | reverse complement strand
TCTACTCTTTAGTATTTATGCACTACCGAGATATCCTGTACTATTTGTAAGTTTATGTTAGTTAAGGTTACCTGTAAGAGATCACTAATAGTGATAAGGTCGCCTTTGCATACTACCTCTGTGCGCAAAATGTTTTTTATTTTATTTATTCTGTAATTTTATGTTGCTATTCCTATGTCTCTTGTAAAATGTTATATTTCCTCTATGTATGCAATAAAGAGTTTTATCTATCTATCTATCTTTGAGACGTACGTTCTCTTAATAATTTTATTGATTTAACTTGATATTTTTTGAGCATATTTATTTTTTTATATTCAATTAATATTGTTGTGTGTGATAAATAAACATTTGTAATAAAAAGAGGGAAAGAAAAAGACGAAAAATAGTTAAATACATGAAACTTATGTATAAATAAGCTCTTATTTAAATTAAAGCGTAAAATTTACAAGAATATTTTAAATAAAAAAAGTTACAACTAAATAATGTTTTTAAATACGTACTTTTTTGTTATGTCGATTTTTATTATTAATTGATACGAACATAATAAATTAATACTATAGATTCATTATTTTAATGTCAATATTTCATATATTTTATTACAAATAAGCCTATCATTATAAATTAAATAAAATATAATCACCAATATTATATAAAAAGTTATATCATTTTTGTTTTTCAAATTATATAACTTTTTCAATTATAAACTTTTTCAGTTATCACATTTATTTTAAGAGTAAATTTATTACTACAGTGTTAAAAGATTTATCATATGAAATAAATATACTTCTTTTAGAAGTAGAATTTGCTAATTAAAACTTATACATTTAACAGTCGCAGGCAAGTAGACATACTAATAATCAAGTAAAAACCTAATATATTTTTTTCAATAACCTATAGCAGGGTAGGCAATGTCCCCACTTTACGACGAATTCAATAGGCATTGCGTGTTGAGTGGCGGAACTCAACGCCGCACTTTTGATCACAACATTAAAGCAGAGAAATGAAAATATTAAACATATCATTTCCTCGAGCGGGAATTGAATCCACAACCTATTGCGTTTACCGTCTCACACTTATGCCACTGCGCCACGACATGGCTTAAACTGAAAATATATTAAACGAAATTATAAAAATATAAGGAGAAATAAACTAAAAATTCGTACAGAAACGACTGAAGCACTAACTGAACTATATAGCCATGTTTTATATTCTGTGGTCATTTAAAGATGGCGCACCAGTCGTCTAGGTCGCGTAGAGCGTTTTTAATAAGAATTTAACGCTCCAGAAGCAGTCCGTACGCCATTATTACTGAGACCACTATTCTCTATTTGTACTCGTTGTAGGTGAAGCTTACAACGGGTCAGGCGTAGTGAAGTGCGAAGCAACTTATCGAATATGCTCGGTGTGCTTGATTAAATATTTTATAAAAAAAATATTTTAATTATATAGTGGAATTATAATAATATTTTATGTTGAAGTTAAATAAATATGTTAAAGCAGCGGTTTGTCTGCGGCTTAAACTTATTATTATATATTTTAAGCCAAAAAAACAAAATCTTTATAGTATTTTTCATTGTATCCAATGTGTTATTCTCATATAGCATGATATTTACATATTACCAGCACTATACATTTTTTTTTAAAGATTAATTGAAGTCTAGAAATTAATCGATATGACCATTACATAAAAACAACTTAACAATAAATCACTTCTAGAATTAGAAGATGAGGCCAGTCGTGGCGCAGAGGCACAAAGTGTGACTGTAAAACCGACTGGTTGTGGGTTCGATCCCCACTCGAGGAGATGAAATATTTACTTAAATTTATATTTCCATTTCTTCGCTCTGGTGTCGAGGCAAAGCGCGGCGTTGAGTTCTGCCACTCAACACGCATTGCCTCCAGAATCCCGCAGAAAGTGGGGAACGGAGTGTCTTAACACTAGGTTCCCTCTGCCTACCCTGCAGTGTGTGTAAACGTATAAGACCTTAAGTGAAAATATATGGCATTTTCATATCATATAAATACCCCAACGTACATGTATCGTACACGCATAGAATAAAAAACGCAATTACCGCCCTCCTCGCGTTCCCCGCACTATCATTGTACGCTTCGGCTCCTTTTAATAAATAGCAATATTTCTCTTTTGAACGCAATATAAGCCGGTGTCGACTAAGTTCTTCATTATTATCACAATTATTGCAATTACTTTGTTTAGCTTTTACTATTAACTAGAAAAATGTATTATAGGCGTATTAAGCGTTGTTGTTAACAATTTTTAAAACAGGTTTTTAGGCAAAAACGGAACCCTAATAGGATCATTTATAAAGCTAAAATTAATATCAAATTTTCAATCCAGTCTTTGGTCCCTTAAAGGACAGAAAAATCAAACTTATAACTATAACTAATTAACGCAATTAAAAGATACATATTTTTATGAATTGCGTCGCGTAATCCTATAAAGTTCTCCCGTGAACCTACAGTTAAGAAATCTGATACGAGGTATGAACTTAGAATACAAATAAAGAAAATATAAGAAAACATTTTAGAAATTTATAGATATTTAAAAAATATATTATACACTTATATTTCTTATTAATTTCATAAAAAAGGAGTGCATATGCTCGCAAAGTTAAGTTTGTCATCTTTTATGAGTTGTACTTCTTGTTGGCTTACAGTCCTGTAATTGGTATGGAAGCGGTCTAAGAAGCGAATCACTAGGCGAGTCCAACTCGCATTAAAAAATTTTATGATATCTTTGTCGTACCTAATAAATGTATACTATTTAAAGGAATTCAAATACTGTGAATTATTTATATTTGAAATTAATCGACATCGTAATTAAGACAATAATCACATACAAAAATAGTTTAATATAAAAAATATTTTTTTAAGTATAGTTTTTGAGTGCCATATTTAGTTTTAGCTAAGCATATCCAATTTCAGCATATATATTGAAAGTCCAACGTTGTTCTTCATCAGTGTAGGTAATGCATGCATCGCTAGTATAAATATTTAATGCGGAATATTACACGGAATAATTAAATACGTATGTATGTATGTTTATGAACGTTGTCCTAGTTTAGACTATATAGCAAATATTTATATTATAGTCTGTGGCTGAATATGTATTGAAAGCAAAACATTTTTTACTTTCTAACGGAAGGTTCAAATCTACCAAATTATCTAAATTTATTATACTGTATCTATTATATCTGAAATCTTGTTTTCTTATGAGCATTAAATAAAGAAAATATTTATTTTAATCGAAGGAGGATTAGTATTTCTTATAATATACTCCTATTACACTTTCTTATTGTAAAAAAGGCTTATTTTTTAGTATAATGTGAGTGGTTTCCATATATACATCTCGATTATGTTAAACAACTTCTTGAAATTATTTACATTCATCATAACAAACCTTATTACGAGCTATGTAAAATATTTGAAAAATAATAAACGAAATTATATTTAATAAAAAGGAGAGCTTAATGGAAGATTAAAACTACTTTAGCTTAACGATTTAAATAGTGAAATATACATAATTTCGACTAACTTTAAAATTTATCATTACAAAATGAATAAAGTCGGCGTTTCAGCGGTTTTGCAATTAACGTTGTTGCGGTAATTTACGAGTGGCGTCTTTTGCGATTCTACGACTATTACAGCTTAAATTGTAAATATTTCTGTTAAGTATTAGTTAAATTAAAAAGTTCTTTTAATGGAACATTTAAATTTAGCTCACTTTAATTATGTTGAAAAATATATATTATTGCCATCATTTATTATTTTTACTTTGATGTAAAAAGTACTAAGAAGTATATCGTTACATACTGTAGAGAAACAGTAGAGACAATTTCTCTAATTCTCTACGAGATATCTCATACATAGAGACAGCAATTCAATTACAGTTAAATTTAATAACGCACTAACAAATTAATGTTTAATTAAGATTAACGTCAAGATAAATCCGTGTTCCACATAACTAAAAGGATTAGCTGTAGTGAAGCAACTCAGGCTACACAACGCCATACATATAGCGCTATAAGAGCTAGTTGTTTTAAAGTTAATGAGATTAGACGTTTCCTAAGACTGTTTGTATTAATTAAATCTGACAATTTCGTGAAATTTTGCGCTTTACGCCGACACAGTTACGGGCAAAGTTTCATTTGTGAGCTTTTGTCTAATTTATTTTTATTGTTATATGAGATGAGGCAGTTTATGAACCGTTTTACATCCCTTGCAGTGGATTACTATCGGAGCGCACCGTTCGTATGTTGTGTATGTTTTTGTTTCAGTTTCACTGTATCCCTCATATACGAGTAGTAGGAAAGGCAGAGGACACCAGTGTTAAGACCGTCTGCTCCCTATTTTTCACCGAAATCTGGAGGCATTACGTGTTAAGTAGCGGAACTCAACGCAAATGAAAGAAAGGAAAACATGAAATAATTAATTTCCTTGAGTGGGAATCGACCCTACAACCTATTTCGTATACAGTTATACGTTTGTGCTCCTACGTTTATTGCACCATTACTCTGTAATTAATATGTTGAACTGCGAAAATATCAAGATATCAGTAGTTCCGGTGACCTCATTAACTTAAGCTGATTGATATAAAAATAGTAATAATATCTACCAAATTATCTAAATCAATTATACTGTATTAATTATGTCTGAAATCTTGTTCTGTTCTGAGCATGAAATAAAGAACATATATTTATTTTAATCTGAGGGAGATTATTATTTCTTATAATATACTCCTATTACACTTTCTTATTGTATTTTAGATATTATATATTTCCTATACAAAGTATTTATAATATAATAAAAGAAGAACGAGAGAGAGAGTGTCAAGCAGAAAATATCAAATCGAAATTAAAAAGAAAATTCATTAAAAGTTAAAAAGAGCATAAAAAACATTGATTGAATAAGGAGTCAGTAATTCATATCTTCAAAGTTTCATATTTATATTCATATTTTTTTGCGTCACGTTGTATAATGCACACACCGCTCAGCCGAGGCAGCGAATCTCTTCCAGGTAGAGCGAAAATAGATGGAAATATTAAATATTTCATTTCCTCGAGTGGGAATCGAACCCATAACCTATAGCACTTACAGTCCCACTTTGTGCCCGCCACGACTTCTTTTGCTATTAGCAATCTCAGCTTCTTGGTTATTTTGAAACAACATTTAACTTGATAATAACTGTAGAGCCTCCTGTGACTTGATGTTCTATTGACCTACAGTCTAATTTATTGCGTTTCAATACATTTAAATATAACTTCTCTAAAAGTTGCAGTCAAGTATAAGATATTTATTGATCTGAAAGTCTCGAGTTACTTTCCATCGACTTACTATTTAAATGTAGAGCTTGCGGTCAGATTTAATCTATGAACTTTATTTAGTAGTAGTATTTTTATATTAGCTGAGAAAAACTATTTATTTAATTTAAGCAAATATTAATCGTTTAAATTACAATTTTTCTACATATGTAAACTTTACTAAATTTTAGTCTTTCTGGAACAAAGTAAATTTTAAAAATCTATATGAATATTGTCTATATTTATTACAAAAATACATTAACCTAAATATAATATACCTAAATATATACAGGTTAGAGGTAGGTACAAACAGTATAATAACACCACCAACCACAATCAATACCGCTACGACTTGATTAGGGTTATTTTCAATTAGTATATGAAATTGCAAATTGTATTTATAGTACGAAAATAGGATTTATCAGTTCAGTGATTCTATGGATGGATTCAAATTTTACAATACATTTCATAAATCGGTATTTTTGAAGATTTATATATCATTTCATATTTAATTACCATATTATTGTTGATTGATCTACGATAATACTTTTTTGTAATTTTAAATATAAACTAGTTCTAATAGGATAAGTATGCAAAAACTATTTCTAATGATTTTTTTACTATAACTGCGTTGTTTCTTATCCAAAATGGGGACTTTACAATTTATTAAGATTTTTTAGAATTTACAAAATTTTGATTTTATCTAAATAAAATAAGCTTATTGGCTGATACCTATTTCAATCCATAAGAAAAAGCTATTTTATTCTATGGACACCAGACTCGGAACTAAAATATCGTTAGCAAGAACATGATCTCAGTTTTTTTTATTTTTTGTGTTAGTTGGTTAGTATTATACTCAATTATACCACACAACTTTTGCAAGTATTTATTTAGAACATTTTAATTTTATAAATTGGAAATACCAAGGAATTGTAGTACCATTCCTAGTCTCGAGAAAACTATATTGCGTTTTTTATTAAAAATACGAAGTGTTCCAACGAGGGGTAAACGAGCACTTAAACGTTATGGTTACTGCGGTGACATTCGTTGCGTCACCTTATAAAATGGGCAATTCACCACAATAACTATTAGATAGGTATCATTTTTTGCTTGTCTAAAGGAAATAATATCAAAAAGTAACATCCTTTTATTTTTATAATAATCTACGTATATATTTTAAAATATACAGATTTCTTTCGATTAATTACTTATACGTAATATTATTATTATTTTTTAATTTCTGAAGCAGGATAGTCAGATACTCCCTTCCCGATTTTCCGAGGAATTTTTGAGACACAACACACGGAGCACAACGCCACGCACTATAGCGGATAAATGGTAATATTTAATTTCTTTAAGTGTGAATCGAACTGACAACCACAAGCTTTTATTGAGCCATGACGATTAAAACTAAATATTAATACAACCTTCTTTATTTAAAATTTAATATGCGTGTAATTAGTTGAGATTATCTGATTAGATCCTCATTACATATTCCTAGTGAAATTATAATATCTTGCGCGCATATTTTTTTATATTTAGTAAAACCTGTCATAGGGTAGGGCAGGGTATGAGTAAGAAACAGTGAAACTAAAAAAATAAAATAAAAAAGCAATGGAATCTTAATTAATCTATGTTATCTAAAAGTAAAAATAATAAAATTTTAAAATTATTACAATATTACATTTACTAATTTCCCCAATTTATTTCAGAGGCCAGTCGTGGCGCAGGGGCACAAAGTGTGACTGTAAACGCGATTGTTTGTAGGTTCGATCCCCACTCGAGGAAATTAAATATTTATTTAAATTTATATTTCCATTCTTCGGTCTGGTGTCCAGCCAAAGCGCGGTGTTTATTTCCGCTACTCAATACGCAATGCCTCCAAAATTCGACAGAAAGTTGGAAATGGAGTGTCTTAGCACTAGGTTTCCTCTGCCTACCCTGCTATATGTATATTTATTTTTTACATTTATTCATATAACAATATTAACATTTACTTATTTAGAAAACGTATAAAAAAATGTTTGAATATTTATTTTGTTGTATTTACAAATAGAAGCTCACAAGGCATACTTATCAGACAATAGAACTTCAATATCCCAAAGTCAAAGAAAGCAAAACTGGAGCGTGCATCCAAGATGCTGCGAAGCCAGCAATAAAACAACCGAGTTTATTCGTCCGTACCTAATTAAAGGTACAATTTTAATTCAAACAAATAAAAGAAGCGGTCGTGGTGCAGGGGAACCGGGGATGTGACTGTAACGTGACGGTTGGAGATTCGATCCCTACTCGATAAAATTAATTATTATTTATTACGGCAAAATCCCAACGTGGAGTTTTATCATTCAAGATGCAATACCTCGAAAAATGAGGAAAATGGGAAACAGAGTGCCTTAACACTAGTTTCCCTGAACCTATCCTGCTATATGCGGGATACAGCGTGAAGCTTATTCGATTTGATTTATAAAAGCGCGCCGTTCAAACTGAAAACAAACAAGAAATTCACAATTTACGCACACATCGCGATACACCGCATTTACAGGCAATGATATCCGTCGGTACTGTTAGAAATTTCCATTTGCTACAGCACTTTGTAGAGCGAAATTATTAGCCTATTGTATGTTTAGCGGTTCAGCTGTAGTGAAAACAACATCGTTATTTGTGCATCCGTACGATAACGAGGTATACGCGTGTCGTTATAGCGTGAGAACGCTAATATTGCACCTAGGGGGATAAGGGCGACATTTTGGTATAACCATAAAAATGTTAATCGTGGCCACTTTGTTTTATCAAAGATTTGAGATGTATTTTAATTTTTGTTTTTCGGTTGTGTTTTATTAATTGCGTGTACTAATACGATCTAGATTTTTATTGTTTTATAGCTTCACGCTGTATCTCGCATATATGTATCTGGGTGGATAAAGGAAACCTAGTGTTAAGACACTCCGTTCCCCATTATCCACCAATTTTTTTGAGGTATTGCGTGTTGGGTGGTGGATCTCAACACCACACTTTGCCTTGATATGAGAGCGAAGAAATGAAAATATTAGTAAATAATAATTAGTTATTATTACCTCCAAGTGGGAATCGAACCGTTTACAGTCACATGTTTGTGCAACTACACCACGAGAGCCTCATTGCTGATACTGTTAGAATCGATTAAGTATCATGAACAAACCGATAATTGAAATAGATTCACTAAGCTGCAAATAATAATACCTTTTCCAAAACTAATCTAATAAAGAAAATGAAAAAAGATAAAAAAAATATTATCATATATTTCTACCATACCTAGATATAAATAAAATGGCTTTAGTACATACTCGTCTGTACATATAATAATGTTTCCAGACAAACTCACACTGGCATCGCCTGCAGTGCTATAACTTTCTATCTTAAAGAAACAAACAAAACACCATAAAAATTCAGTGGACTGAACGCAGTTGTCCTTTTTGGCTTCCACGTGAACCGTCCGACGTGAAAGAGTCGGACAGAAACTTTATCGTGGAAGTCGATTTAAGTTAGGAAGAGTGATAAATTACATTTCCACGAATAATTTTCACTAAAACTAAGGAACTCAATTTTGTTTTTACTTTTGCTTTAGTCGGCAGATGAGTTTATTGTATATGATGTATGTTCATATTTCTTTATTCATAAAAAATAAATGATAAGACGAGATATAGTTAAATAACACTTTCTGCCGAATTCTAGAGGTATTGCGTGTTGAGTGGCAGAACTCAACGCCACGCTTTGCCTCGACACCAGAGCGAAGAAATGGAAATATAAATTTAAGTAAATATTTCATCTCCTCGAGCGGGGATCGAACCCACAACCAGTCGGTTTTACAGTCACACTTTGTGCCGCTGCGCCACGAATTTATACATTCAGTCAAAATTAATATTATAAAAAGGAAAAAAAATATTCAGATTTATCTAATAAAAATACGAATTCTCATTATTCCGATCGCCCCACCGACAAATCTTATTATATTTTCGTAATGACAAACATAAAAGATCCGAGGGCGTACGATTGGATAGCGTCGATCATTATTTACACTTTTAAAAGAGTATTACGCGAGTACAGCCCTAGAATGAGTGTAAAGTCCGCAAATTATTCGAATTCATTTCAAAGGGATCCCACTAAAAGGAAAGGAATAACTCAAAGCTTTTATATCTGGTCGCAAGCCGCCTTATTGTCTTCTGCGATATATGTATTGGAGCCTGCTTTCTTTTGCGTGAATAAAATCCATTGGAAAAGCGCTCAGGACCAAGTGCAAGGGTGGCGGGCGGCAATGGGCTAGGTAATGCCTCATACGAGCGCTGGGGACAATGCAAAGTAGATTGAATTGGAAAAAAGAAACTCAGGCATTCGACACTTCTGGGAATAGAGACTCAATCTAAAGGGTTAACAATACGAAGATTGTCCGTCGGGTACCCTCTTAATATTGTGACTGCACTCTAATTTAAACGGATGGAGGATTATTCTTTTTCTTGTCGTTTTTCTAAAGTATTAAGTGATACGAGAAATGGGTAAATTGAAACAATTAAAATGATTTAGTAGATTTTTCTCTTACTTTCTTGTATAAAGTCAGTATATAAAGCTTAAGCCAAGTATCAAAATTGTTACTGGAAAGTGCATTTTAATATTATGAATACCTACTAATCTAATATTTAAAAAAAATCAGCTTCGCGCTGTATCCCGCACATCGCAGGATCACTCCGTTTCCCACTTTCTCCCGATTTCTGGAGGCATTGCGTGTTGAGTGGCGGAACTCAACGACGCGCTTTGTCTCGATACCAGAGCGAGGAAATCAAAAAATAATATCCCCGAGTGGGAATTGAACCCACAATCAGTCGATTATACAGTCACACTTTGTGTCACTGCGCCACGACTGGCCTCAATCTAATATTCAGCTTGTAATTATTATTAAGGCCAGTAGTATTATTGAGGCCAGTGGTGGCGCAGTGGCACGAGGTGTGAATGTAAAACCGACTGGTTGTGGGTTCGATCCCCACTCGAGGAGATGAAATATTTACTTAAATTTATATTTTCATTTCTTCGCTCTGGTGTCGAGGTTAAGCGCGGCGTTGAGTTCTGCCACTCAACACGCAATGCCTCCAGAAATCGGCAGAAAGTGGGGAACGGAGTGTCTTAACACTAGGTTCCCTCTGCCTACCCTGCTGTGTGCAGGATACAGCGTGAAGCTGATTTTAATTTTTAATTATTATTATAGTAGAAACTAGCGGCTCGCCCACGGCTTCGCCCGCTTAAAATATATGATTATTGATTTAAGAAGCAGAATTGATTGATAACTATAATGACTTCTAATATGATTTTTTTAACGACATTATCGTCAAATAATTTTTAATTGTTTTAAATAAAAAAATACGACCATTGTTGATATTTGATATTTATAAAATATACATAAAGCTAATTATTTATTACACATATATATTTTTGTAACTTTATGTTCTT
>JAATLQ010009573.1:0-32979 GCA_013421005.1 Heliconius erato x Heliconius himera | reverse complement strand
CCGATTTAAATATAGGTATGACTTTACTAAATTTCATTAGGTCAGGAAACACACCATACGCTATACAATTATTAAATATAGTTGCGAGGTGAGGAGCAACAGCGTCTATTATATAACTAATCAATTTGACAGAAATACCCCATAGATCTGACGTTTTCTTGATATCAAGGGACTTAAATGTCTTAATGATGTCCCTTGAATTGACTGATTTAAATTTGAAATCTACATTACATTTATGTACGCTCTCCTTAAGTAATGATTCAGCGACAGTTGTGGAGGATATACGTTTATCGGTTGTTCTATTTGTAAGCATGGAATGCAATGCATAGTTGGGTCCAGTAGATGCGAGGTGAAGGAAAAAAATTACAATACTAATAATATTTTTTATGGATTTCAACATTTTTTCAGTAACAGAAAAAAGAAGAGATTACATTCAAAATTTTAAAACTTTTTTAATTTTAATTTTAATAATTGGACGTTTCTCGCATAAAATATTTTTACTACATTTACATAACAGATCTTATTCATATAATGAGACATAAAATTTACGTAACAAAACCACTGTATGACCCAAAAAAGACGATACTGCAGTTACAAACTACAATTTAACTATGCATTGTTAAGCGAATTGCTTGTACCGAATGAGAAAAAAACCTCGACTTTTTATTTATTTAGAAAACGTATAAAAATTTGAACGTAGCGGGACTCGAACCCGCGCCTCCTAGAAAACCGACCAGGCGCTCTGACCACTAAACCATAAGTTCTCATCAAGCTGCGTCGAAATTTTTATACGTTTGCTATCCAAAGATAATTACTAAGAATTATCGTCTGGCAAAAGAGAATGCTATTGATTAAATATTTTTAACATTAGATTATTTTGTTTTTCAGCTTCACGCATATAGCGGGGAAGGAATATCAAATGTCAAGACACTCCGCTTTCCCCCCAAAGTCGGGAAAGTGTGTGGAGCGGCGGAATTTAACGTCACGTTTCCTTACCTGAGCCGGCAATGAAAATAATTTTAAATTTCTCCAGTATGAATCGAAACCAAAACTCTCGCTTGTACCATCAGATGCTGTACTATGGTGACACTATGGGCTCACTAGACTATAATTGGAATATATATAATATATTGAAACGGCCTTACGAACAATTTTTTAATTTTTCTATTTCTATTTCTTCACATGAACAGAGAAAAGCAAATGAAATGTTTTATTCTCCACTCTAAAGCACTACTAAAAAGACTAAACTAATCGTGAAAACACTTATATATTATACTCCAAGTGACATTGCTATCTGTATTAGGTACTCGAATTTCAAATATTTGTCTTTGATGACAATAAATTGATATTTTTTGTAAACAATAGTCATGTATATTTGCTATTTGCATTTTTAACTTCGTTTAAGTGAGCTTTAGGATGTAAAATTGAAAATCCAGTTTTATTAACGCTTCCGTAGAAAGTGCGAAAATAGTCTTTTGGTGTATCACCTCCCTCTCCCTCTCCCCTCCACACTTTATAACCTACTTAGGTGCCAAAGCTGAACTCTATCAGTGTGGTAATACCGTTCTGTCTGTCAGTCATTCTCTATCAGTATAGCTTCACATTGTCATCATATGTCATCAAAAATAAGCAATCTTCATACCCTCTCCCCCAAAGCTTACGTAAACATATAATTTTTTTTAAGGTATTTTTTATTGATATTTTATTTGTATCTACATATATAAAAGAACATGTTCCCACTGAGTGAGGTAAGACGCACGCACATCCGTAACCACTTAAAGTAGAAACGTAAAATTTGGACAGATTAATAATTTCGAATTCTTGAAATCCACTAAGAAGAGAATTTGAAAAATTTTAACACTAAAGGGATGAAATAGGTCATCCCTTTAGTGTTAAAATTTTTCAAAAAGGTTGAAAGTTTGTATGGAAAAAAATTGAAATCAGCACCGATTTTTATAAAACTTTAAATTCAGACTCTTAAAAATATTTCATTGAACACGTGTTTCGTGGTTTATTTTAATTCACCCCCTAAGGGTGCAAATAAGAGTTTGAAATTTTGTATGGAAAAATCCTTAAATCGCCACAGATTTTTATAAAATTTCAAATTTATACTCTTGACCGCTAAATAGATATAATAAACTAATATATTATATTATAAAACTAATAATTATATCGTCTACCATACATACGTCTACCAAATATAGGCATAATATATATGAAAAAATAAATAACTTCTGCTTACGTAATTACTAGCTAGACCCCCCACCCCCCATGTCATCAAAAATAAGCAAAACCCTCCCGCCCTCCTACAGTGCTTACGTAATACTTGAACGGCCCCTTATCTTAAAGAAATAGATTAATAATCGATGAGTTCCCATCGAATATGCTATAAAACAACAAATATAAATCGATATTTAATATTAATTCGAGTCATAATAGTAATATACGCTTACAATATACACAATTCACTTAATGTACGCTTACAATATACACAATTCACTTTCACGCTGTATTTGACATCCTATGTCGCAATAAAAAAAAGCGTGATGTTTATAGATACAAAAAACACTCACAAATTAGTTAGTAGTGCTTTCGCCATTTTTTAGAGGTGTGTGAAATATTTGGTCGTGACGTGTTTTTTTTATTATATTTCTATTTTTACATAATAGTAGTGGAGCTGTAATGTAACTAAATGAAAGCCCAACTAAAAATAAATAGTGTTCCGATCCTCAATTTCCATCAAATTTTGCGGGATGTAGCGTGTAGAGTGGCGTAACTCAACGCCACACTTTGTTTAGTGTAGTGGGGAAATGAAAATAATAAAATATATTACATCCGTGTTAGTGAGGCCGTCGTGGCGTAGGCCCCTACCCTGCAAGGGTGTTGCTGTAACGCGACGGTTGTAAGTCTGATTTGAAAGAATCATTTCTTCGCTCTGGCACCAATGCAAATCTTTCCCGAACGAATAGAAGTAATACTGGATGGTAGCGTTAGCACAAAAAAAAATAGATATTTAAGCTTGAGTTAAGTAGTTTAGTTAAGTGTAACCATGGTTAGTTGTAAGATGGATGCGCAGTTGACTTCCACAAGTGAGCAAAGACGAGTCACCCATATTCAAATTATAATTTATATTAAAACCTTATAAAAAATATCATTTACTAGCACTATTAAAACTCAATCCAATATACAGCCACCAAAAATTGTTAGGAAAAGGAATATAATAAATAGTAGCCTTTATTTATTATTGGTAAATAATACTAATTTTAATGTAATGACCAAGAAAGTGAAACATGGTACATGTCTTTTTTTTTTTGAAATTATATATTTTTGTTTATTTTTTTTTATGGCGAAAGTTGTAGAATGTGAGTTGACTTTCTTTACTATTAAAGAGATAATTGTATTCTAGGATTTAAATCTTGAAATTTAAAGTATTGACAATGTTTATGATACATTAACTAGGAGAGGCGCAATGTTAGAATGGAGTGTCACTAGATTTTGACAATAGATTTTCTTTGATTGAAAAATCGAAATATGCAGTGGAGTTAGACTCTCCGGATGTCCAAGGAAATGATTGCTGGATGTTATGATGCAAGATATGAGAGCCGATAGATTATTCACCGAGGATGCGGAAGACTGCAAAGGTGGGTTAGATTGAGTTGGAAGGCAGACCTTGGCAATAAAAGCCTGGACTAACGTCATATACAAAAAAATTAAAAGATAAAGTTTAAAGCAAAAAAAATAGTAAATGGTAAAAAGAAACAGGCTGTGGCCAGAGCGCCAACTCCCGATATATATATATATATATATGCACTCACGGCGGCGGCGGCGTGGTCTCGGGCGCGCACGTGGGCGCGCGCGCGCGTGCTGAGCTCGCGCTGGCGGCAGCGCAGCGCGCGGCGCCGCAGCGCCCAGCCGCGCTCCAGCGCGCGCCAGTCGCCCGACAGGCGCCGGCACGCCGCCGCGTACTCCTTCTCCATCGCCGACCGCTCCTGTACACATCACGTCGTACAGTGTCTATGTCATTTACATATATTTTACTAGAGGACGCGCGCGGCTTTGCCCGCTTATTAGGAGTGAATTCTAAAAAAAACCACGAAGCACGTGTTCAATAAAATATTTTTAACAGTCTGAATTTAAATTTTTATAAAAATCGGTGGCAATTTAAAGATTTTTCCATATAAACTTTCAACCCCTTATTTGAACCCTTAGGGGGTGAATTCTTAAAAACCACGAAACACGTGTTCAATGAAATATTTTTAAGAGACTGAATTTAAAATTTTATAAAAATCGGTACAGATTACATTTTTTTTCCATACAAACTTTCAACCCCTATTTCATCCCTTTAGGGTTAAAATTTTTCAAATTCCCTTCTTAGTGGATGTCCAGAATATAAAAATAAACATCTGCCCAAATTTCACGTTTCTACGCACAGCGGTTACGGCTCTGCGTGCGTCTTACCCCAGTCAGTCAGCACAAGTCCTTTTATATATATAGATTATACTATATCTTCCACATTATATATATGAAACATCAAAACAGAAGCAATCCGGCAATAGATCACTGCATTCTTCTATTTTTGCAACTTTTACAGCTATTATACCCTATTCATTTTGGCACGACACAACATGTAAACAAAGAAATACTGTTTCTAAAACTTTTTAATTTCTATTTAATTCAATCCAGGTTTACTCATGAAAATATGAAAAATTGATTGAAACTAAAACCAAATTATCATAAAACACATTTCACATTTCAATGTAAAATGTCTGCAGTACCTGTGCTGAAAAAATTATTACAGTAGTTTATTTTTATAGTATTAAAATACGTCTTAAGTTTAGAACAGGTTGGCTTTTAAGTATTTTTACATTATAAAACTATAGCCCAAAATGTTATAAATACAAACAGTACCTTGTAATCTGACAAATTATGTCATAAAATGCTGAGATCAAACGCATAAAAGTTATAACCTATCCTATTATTCATAATGTTAGAGAAGATTTTGCATTTTTTTTATTATTTACAATGAACAATGCTAGACAATACGGAATAATCCAACATGAATCATAAAGGGCGCTGGTTTGGACAGAGTCTGGAGTACCGCAGTTCCAGATGCAGATAATATCTTAAGTCACAGCCAACAAATAACCTCTCACCTCGTCCAGCTGTCTCTGCGCCATCTGCAGCTGCTCGCGCTCCTGGTGCCAGCGGCGCTGGCGCTCCTCCTGCTGCAGCTCGAACTGCTGCCGCTCGCGTTCCAGCTCGAGCCGCTGCGCCTCGATGCGCTCACATCTGATCTCACTCTCCAGATCACTAAATCAGAAAAATAACATTATATTTTGTATTGAAACCCTATAATTTTTTTTAAGCTGCCTTTATTCCGTATATATCGGGATAAGCAGAGAAAAGCTAGTTTTACGATACTTTTCTCAATCACCACCAATTGACGAAACTTTGCGTTTGCCCTTATAGCAGAGAAAAAAACTAAAATTAATTAATTATTTTTTAATAAATTTAAAACTAAATTCTTTTAATACATTTAAAACGCTATTAAGTAGCATGCTTGCTTTATGGACGATTAAATACTTACGACAGTGTATTATTCAAGTTCTCAGTGCTGGCTGCCAGGTCCGTGGTGGACCAGGAGAGCAGAGACAGGCGGGAGAGGTTCATGGCGGAGGCGCCCTCCTGCCGCAATTTGGCCGCCTCCGCGGGGTCGTTGTAGCGGAACATGTTTGTACGACCGAGGAGGAGGATACAGCCTGATGACAAACAAAATAAATATTGTAAATATAACTTATGTCCATCTAAAAAAGTTACTTTACGATTTTTTAGCAAGACTGGCATGCATAGTGCTAAGACGCTCGGTCTTCCAAATTCGCTCAAATTTCCGCCACATACGAATCAAACATTTTTTGGTTAAAAAAACCTACCCTGGCTTAGTTTAGCCGGACGGTCCAGCAGTACAGTGTTGAGCCAGCACTGCGCGCCCTGCTCCGGGGAGATGGTGGCCACGCCCTCGCGCAGCGACACGCGGCAGTGCAGGGGCAGCACGCCCGCGCCGGACAGCACTATGTCGGGGGTGGTGGTGTATTCCTCTGTGCCTATTAGTGTTTCTCCTTCCTGTGACAAAAAATATTAACTTATTTTTTTTTTGATTTTATAAACTGACAACACTGTATAGGCAATCGATTTATCTTCAAATAAGGCTAGCTGAGTCCAATATCACAACAAACTTTCACTTCTGAGACCTAATGTTTTTTAAAAAAAAAAAAAAATCAGCTTCACATTGTATCCCGCACACAGCAGGGTAGGCAGAGGGAACCTAGTGTTAAGACACTCCGTTTCCCACTTTCTGCCGAATTCTGGAGGCATTACGTGTTGAGTAGAACTCAACGCCGCGCTTTGTCTCGACACCAGAGCAAAGAAATGGAAATATAAATTTAAAAAAAAATCTTATTACAATCTTTTTTTTTAATAACCTTATTACTGACCTTGAGATGATACAAAGTAACACCGGTAGACAACAAATTATCATCGATTCCGACCAAATGAGGCATATCCGAGTCCAAGACTACACCAAGTCCACTTTTCCTGAGGCCTAACGCTTTTTGCTCCTGTAATATTTGTTGTGTCTCCCGCCATTTCTCCGTCCATTTTTCCGTGAGGACCTTCTCTTGGGCTTCTTTGCGTTGGAGTGTCGCGAGGACTGCTGGTTCAGTGTCGATTGTATCCTAGGAAATAAGAATTTAATGTATATGTATTTTCATATTGTGTACAGATTATTTTTATAAATGAACTAACCATACCTATATAACCATATAACCATATTATATGTTTTCAATAAAAATATACAAAAAACATCCAATTACCGTATTATAAGTTATCTGTTTCCTAAGCTTCTCGATCTCCTCTCTAAGTTCGCGAATAAGTTTGACATTGGGATCTTCGTTAATAGTTGGTTTGTTGATAATGTTCTTAGCTCTATTCGCGTAGCGGAGAGTGGAGAGAGTCTCGCCGTAGTTGCAATCCGCTGGTGATATCTAGGGAAAAATATTTAAACACTTAAAGAAATAAAAAAAAATGATATAACAAATTTATAATAGTGTTAAGAGTCTACTTAGATTTTTTTTATGGATTATTAATATTTTCATTGTTAGTAAAAAAAAATCAGCTTCACGCTGTGTCCTGCATACAGCAGGATAGGTAGAGGGAACCCAGTGTAACACTCCACTATACATATTAATTATAAGAATAATGCTATTAATTTCATGATATCCAGAACATTCAAATGTTTATATGATTTTAAATATGTTATTTACGATGTGAAATAACTATACATATTATTTGAATTCTGATAAAACTATAGAGCACATTTATTATACCGTAAATTTATTTCGCATTTATTTGCATAAAAATCAATAAATATTAAAATTTATAATAATTAAATAATTAATAATAATTAAATCAATAATTATTACCGCGGCAATCATAATAGTTTTGGAGTTCCCCCCTAAGGAGTCCTTGAGCAGCCATGTCAGCACTGAGTCTCGATATGGAATGAACACTTTCTTGGTTTTTGCTGTCCGACCTGTTGATAATAACAATATTATATTAATTTTCTTAGAAGTCGGCAGAGAAAATATAACGGTACACTCACTACACTATGTTCTCCATTTTATTTCCAATTCGATTGATATTAAATATATTATATATTAAATATATACTATGTCAAGTCACAATGAAAGAACATAAAATATTTTAAAAAAAATTGCATCAAGTGGATATAGAGTTCAAATATTTTCTAATAAAGATATATTCATTTCTACAAGTATGGCAGACACATTACCACTGCGTTCCGAGATATTATGTAAAATTTGCCAATATAATTAAAATGCGTTAAATTTACCTAGAAGGTTTCTTGAGGCAACAAAAAGTTGCAATATAAAGTAGTTGCAAAATAATATTTTCATAAATATTTATATTATATTAATAGTATCAATTATATAAATATACTGCTATTGTAAAGATACTACACAACTTTATATTTATGCAATATCTATTTTATTATAATATTAAGCCAAAGTCTAAGACTGATGTTTATTCATATTTATATTATTCTTACAAACTCAAATGTTTGAATAAAAAAAGTATATAAAATCTTTTACACCTTCATACTGTATACCGCATATAGTAGGGTAGGCAGAGTGGTTCTAGTTTTAAGACACTCTGTGCGTAACTTTTCGTCATACTTTAGAAGATAAATTAAGGAATTCAACGCCGCGCTTCGTCTTCGTCGTTACCAGAACTAAGAAATGAAAATACATTCCAAGTAGAAAATTTGTTAATTCCAAAATGGAGAAAAAATGTATGAAAACTTACTATCAACAGGTTGATTGGTGGCTTCTGCCAATGCCGATATAACGGACCCTAGAGTGACCAAGGATTTATTGATGTGAGCTCCTTCCACAAGGCGCTGGCCTGTCGCTCCTGTTGCGTCTGCACGTTCACTGAAATGTACGAAATGGAAATTAAAATTACAGAAATAAAAAAAGCTGAGAATATTATATAAATAATCAAATTATATTGTATTTTCAAAAGTTTAAGAAGAGCTGTGCATTTCAATTTTTCATTTTGGCAAATACTCTGGCCAAGGTCAAGTATTATTACAATTTCATTCTTTCCAAAATCTCTACTCCAGTGTTATCAAGATGAGCTGCAAACAAGAAAGCGCGGCGTTGAGTTCCGCCACTCAACACGTAATTTTTTGAAAATAAAACAATGCGTGGGCAACAAAATGTTTTAACATTAGTTTTTCTAACTACCCTACACTGTAAGAAAAAGCGTAAGATTAAAAAAATACAAGTAAACCTCACCTCCCAGCCAGATCCACAAGGTGTACCTTCGAAACAGTCTCACTAGGCATATTATTATGTCTCAAGTAGCTGGCTTGGACGAAGGTGATGGTGAATATGGCGTGCGACCGAGATGACACGTCGTTCATCTGCGTGGACGCTGTGGTGCGGTGGAGGTTGCCTCGGTGCATACATTCCTGGGAAAAATATATATTCTTCTATAAAACTAGCTTTAAACGCCGTCTTGGTCCGTGTGTTCCAATCCAATGTACATATAATGAAAGTGTCCCAAGAAATTTTGACTACAGGTATAAGCTACATTAAAACGGTTAACATAATGTAATATACATAATAAAATTAGCTTCACGCTTTATCGCGCACACAGAACGGTAGGCAGGGAAACCCAGACACTCTGTTCCCGATTTACTGCCGAATTTTTCGAGGTATTGAGAGTTGAATGGCAAGACTCCGAAGTTGAGTTTCGCCACTCAACACAGGCTTTTGCCTTGGTATCTGAGCGAAAATATGAAAATATTAAAAAATAATAATTCATTCCCGCGAGTGGGGATTGAACCCACAACCGTCGCATTACAGTTACACCCTTATGCCCCTGCGCCAGGACGGCCTTACGCAATATTTACACAAAAATGTAATATCTAACATGACAAAAATATTTGTTAGCTTTGAATCCGAAGAAAGAAGTTTGCCTGTTTTTTTATTCATTGTTCAAATTTGTATTTAAACTAAATAGCAATATATAAATCGTGTTCTTTTATGTTTTGAAATAAAGTAATATTTTAAATGACAAAAAACGCATATAACCGTCCAAGGAAATCAGATGTGGAAACCACCTCGGCCTATTGCGCTGCACCGCACCGGCGCAATACTAGTACCATACTTATTTATAAATATTTTCATCGTGGCGCAGTGGGGCAGTTGTTGATTGTAAAATTCTATGGTTACAGGTTCGATAGCCACTCGAAAGAAATGAATTATTTTCAGGCATGAGCGTTAAGAGTTAAAGATAGGGGGTTGTGTTCAGCCCTCAACAAGTTGTGTGTCTCCATCCAGGCAGAATGTTTTACCTACCACTAACTAAGAGGTCTTTGTTCTATACGGGAATAAAACAAATGATTTTTTTCTTTAAATATATACATTTATAATTGTATTATTAAAACTGAAAACCGCCAAAACAAACCTGTATATCATCATAATCCGACACCAAATGTTTGGACAGATCTTGCACATAGGGCCCCAACTTCGGATGCTCTCTAACCCTGAGAGAGTGTCCAGCGTCAGTAGCGAGTAGATCTTTCACTCTTTCATTGTATATCTCGAGATAGCTCACTTCCGTACGATAGGATGCACCCGACTCCTTGCCAGCTGCCACTCGTGAAAATAATTGGCGGCATATTCGAGGGATTAGGCCTTGTGATTCCTGTAAACAAATAATTGTATTAACTTACTATTATAATTTTTACCTATAATATGCTGTTTTACTTATCTGTAACATGCCATAGCATGCTATGGCATATTACAGATAAGAACATAAACATAAACATTGTTCTTTGATAGGCAACTATGTTTTTTAAATCTCTATATATAAAAAAAGTCGACAGAAAGAAAGAGAAACGAGGCCAGTCGTGGCGCAGCGGCACGAGGGGTAACTGTAAAACTGACTTGCTGTGGGTTCGATCCACTAGAGTAGATGAAGTATTTACTTCCATATTTCCATTTCTTCGCTCTGGTGTCGGGGTTAATCCCGCACTATACGGGGTATCCCGCACACAGCAGGGTAGGCAAAGGGAACCTAGTGTTTAATGATATTTCGTTCCCAACTTTCTGTCGAATTCTGGAGGCATTGCGTGTTGAGTGCCAGAACTCAACGCCGCGCTTTGCCTCGACACCAGAGCGAAGAAATGGAAATATAAATTTAAGTAAATATTTCATCTCCTCGAGTTGTGACGCTGCGCCGGGACTGACCTCAAAAAAAGAAGAAAGTACATATTATAGTTTTTTAGTCTACCACAACTATTATTTTAAAAGGCAACATCGGTGACATAACGCCAATCGTGGCGCAGGGACACAAAGTGTGCCAGTAAACGCGACTGATTATGGGTTCGATCCCTAGTCGAGGAAATAAAATATTTATTTAAATATATATTTCCATTTCTTCGCTCTAGTGTCCAGGCAAATCGTAGCGTTGAGTTACGCAATTCAACACGCAATGCCTTCAGAATACGGAGGAAAGTGTCTTAACAGTCTTAACACTAGGTTCCCTTTGCCTACCCTGCTGCTTGCAGCTCTGGTTTTAACTTCTTTATTTATGAACCGAATAAAATAAAACAAATACTTAATGTGGACTTAAATCGGTTAAGTTAAATAGAACTTGGTCAGTTTGTTTGTATGTCAGTATAATCTCAGAAAAGGATTATCGTGACATACAAACAAACCGACCAAGTTCTATTACATTGTTAAATGCTTTTTCTAAATATAAGATATATTATATGTACAGATACCGGTGAGTTACGATTTTATTGTAAATGTCGATAAGTTGCTTTTTTTCATTACATTTTTATAACTTAACGTTTTAATAATTTTCACATTAGAAATTTTAAGTGCGCTGCAAACATACATTATAGGTATATTTAAACATGAACCTAGTTTAGTGTATTAAGTAAATAATTCACCAGTTTAACTAAGCGGGCGAAGTCGCGAACGTGTCGTTAGTTAATTTATCAATATGAGCTTCACGCTGTAACCCGCAAACAGCAGGGTACGCAGAAGGAACCTAATATTAAGAAACTCCGTTTCTCACTTTTTTAAGTAAGTGTAATATGAGTGGAGGCAATCAAAACGTAGTCTCAAAACTGTAGAACGGAGTGTCTTGACACTATGTTTTCTCTATCACAGCCTACAATTTATACCCCTGGCGGGTATAGAGCCCACGACTATCAGCGTAATACAAGTGTATACATTGATTAAATTATGAATAAAATTAATTTAATTAGATTACTATGCAACAAATATTTATCGTTCAATTTATCGCATCTGATATAAAACCTGTTTATTGTTTACCTAATAACTACCTACGTTATTACGTAGACTAGTTTTTAATATTTAGAGATTGGATGATTTGTTTTTCTTTAGCTTCACACTGTATCCTTATTTATTTATTTTTAATGGAAAAGGACAAGGCGAACGAGCGTCCGGGTCACTTAAGCGATGGTAAGTGATTACCGCCGCCCACGATCACGTACAACATCAGAGGAGCTACAGGTGCGTTGACTGCCTTTAAGCTGGGTTGGGCGCCGGAGCCCGGCATTACCTGATGCGAAACGCAGTGGCATAAAGCCACTACTTCACGCCGGTTTTAAATGCCAGGGGTGGTAATGATCCGGTCGAGTCTGCCCATGCGTGTTGCCATTGCTGGCGACGTGACTCTACCTCTGCTCTCACCAGTACCAAGATGATCCTATTCTAGGCCGGGATCACACGGCTCAAAATCATATAGCGGAATAGGCAGAGAAACCGTAGTGTCAAGACACTCCGTTGCACACTTGCTGTACCAATTATAAGATAAGTAGGTAGTTACTTATTATGAAAATGTATAAAAAATTTAATTTAGCAGGATTTGAACTCGCGCCTCTTTGGAAACGTTTAAGCGCTCGGACCATCTAAGCCAAACGTACTAATACGTTTAAGAACGTATGGCTATATAAGTATTTTTCTTACTAAATGTGGAATAATACTTTTAACAATGTTTAAAATAAGTAGATATTACCATACTACAGTATAGTTTCATTATCAATTTATATTTATGCATAAAAACGAATGAAAAACAAACATAGATAAATTATGAGTCTAGCAGATTAAGAATGATTAAATAAATGAATGGATTGATATGTTCATCAGAATACCTCCTATATTAATCGAAATAAAGAATAGGCTAAGTGCGAGTCGGACTCGCCCACCATAGCTTCCGTACTTATTGCAGGTAAACTTGAAGTACAAATTAAAAATATTACCAACTAAGTTTGCGGGCATATGCACTTATTATGTATGAGATTAACGACAAATATAAGTTTGTAGTATTTTTTTTTCTTTGAAATACCTACAAACTTTCACTTTACAAAATTTTCCCTTTGTTTGTGTTTTAAGTTATTTATTTCGAGCCAAATTTCATAACTCCACGGGAAGTACCTTTTAGGTTTTTATTTCCAACAAATTTCATACAAAATGAAGCAAAATCGGTGCATAAATACTCGTATCTTTTGACTGCGTTGATTTATAATAGAAGTTTGAGATTAATTTTTTTTGTGCTTCAAGAAACCATAGACCTATGATTAAGATATTTGACCTATACGGTATATCAAATATTTGAAATAATCTTGACATACAGACGGACGGACAACAAAGTGATCCTATAAGGGTCCCGTTTTTATTTCGAAGTACGGAACCATAAAAAAAATCTAAAATCTGACAACGCATTAAAAATAAACAGAGATGAATTAACATAAAATTTAGAACAAACTGGTTATAAGCAGGTTCTTTTTGGTAGATTTAAAAATAACATGGCACAACCATGTGAGAGAATAATAGAGAAACAATACAAATTTGTAAACTAGCGTTATTCAATTTCATTTCTACGTAGTACCTGTAGTACAGTACAGATATAAAAAATACATAAGTACATGGTGTTACAAGAGTGTAACCGTAAGGCGACGGTTGTGGGTTCGATCTCCACTCGAGGAAACCAACTCTGGCACCAGCCCAGCGTTAAATTCCGCCACTCAACATCCAATGCCTCGAAAAATTTGGCGGAAAGTGGGGTACGAAGTGTCTTAAGAGATCCCTGCGATGTGTACCCTACACGACGTGAAAATGGTAACAAAATAGATGCATAAAAATAAACAGTACTAAGAATACTAACAAAAAATACATAATAAAATAAAATAAAAAATACAACACAAGTGACAAAAAACTGTTAAAATAATCCAGAAACTGCCTTCCTAACAATAATATTGTAAATACTTATATATACATAAATTTCTATATAAAAATAAAGATAGACAGACGTTGACCGACCTTGGTCGTTAGGATTATGTTTTAAAAGGAATAAAACGTGACATATAAAATGGAAGATTTCGATTATACGCTAAAAATATATATGACTCAGATACTCCCACTGTTTGTGAGAAAATCTCCATATTTACACATTCATATATTAATATGTTCTTAGAACCGATGGGACCGTTTGAGACCAGTTGTGGCACAAGGGTGTGACTGTAAACACGACAGGTTGTGGGTTCGCTTACCACTCGCTCTGGTGTTGGGGCGAAGCGCGGCGTAGAGTTCCACCTTTTAACACGCAATGCCTCCAGAATTCGGTGGATAGTGGAGAACGGAGTTAACACTACTACTTTCTCTTCTACTTTCCTTAGTGTGAGGCTAAGAACCATATATCAGAGTTCAGATCAAACACGATGGCATATATTGTTAAGCACTTTGGATTTTTAATGAAAACCATATTTTAAATAAAAATATTTTCATAAGTATATTTAGAAAAGCAATCTTTTTTTACCTTCACGCTGTATCCCGCATTTAGCAGGGTAGTCAGCGGGAATCTAATGTTAACACACTTAGAAACCGACGCAGAGCAGAAGCATGAAATGGAGTACTCTAACATTAGGTTCCCTTTGCCTACCCTGCTATGCTTTATATGCGAAAAAAATATATAATAATTCCTCTTCTATTATCTATTATTTGCACTTCAATGAAACACAAAAACACCCAATTATTATCTTCTACTGTCACAAAACGTGATACAATATCGTGAGTCATTCATTAATATTTATTTCCTTTCGAGTAGGTTACGATTCCTATTACATCAGCATATATCTACGACGTGGCTCGCTTATTGGAACCAACATTATCATAGAAATTGGTTGAGTTAAGCCACACTCATACATTAATCTAATATAATGGTATAGAAGCCTGTATGATCCATAAATTTTTCATAACTAAAAACTTGGCAGATTAAAAGACCAGGCTCATATTTGAGATTAGAAGCAGTCATATTAGCTACTAGCATTTACTTCCGATTCTTCACGATGAATCTGGGAACCTATTGTTAAGACAATACAGTTCACTACTTTTCGCCGAATTCTGGAGCTATTGCACCTTGAGTGGCGGTCCTCAGCGCATCGCTTTGCCTCGAAACCAGAGTGAAGACATGAAAATAATAAATATTTGATTTCCTGGAACGGGAATCAAACTTACAACCTGTCGCCTATCTGGGTAAACGCCCACGCAGACGCTTCTACAATTGCGCCACGACTGGCCTCATTTAAAGTTGTGTATGACAAATAATACGTTCTACTTGCACGAGGAAATTCTGATCATAACTACAGGGTGTAATATAGCTTGTAACGAACGAATGTTTCATTTCAAAGTAGTAGTTCCTGAGATTACAGAGTTCAACCAAACAAACTCCTCAGCTTTATAATACTAGTATAGAGATTAGGATCTTAACAATCGACTAGACACGGCATGCTAAGAAAAAAAAACGCAAACAACAAAAAGAAGGGAAAGTGGTTCCCAAACTTACAGCAGATCCCATCATAGTGAAAGTCTTCCCGCTGCCAGTCTGCCCGTACGCGAACACGCACGCATTGTAGCCCTCGAACGCGCTGTCGATTACATCTAGACCTAAGTCGGAGAACACCTGCAATTAATAAGGAAATTTAATTATATTTTTATATATTTTACTAGTTAATATATCGAAAGTAAAAACAATTTACATAAATTTAAATGTAAGCACAGGAAGAAAATAATTAAATAAAAAAAATTGCAAGGTAAGTAAAGGGAACCTATCGTTGAGACTCCGCTTCTCATCAACTGACAAATTTACTAGAGCGAGGACCAGAAAATATTTACCCCTGAAAGAGAATCGAACTCATAAACGTTGCGTTTACAGTGAGATGCCCCACTGCACTACGACGGCCTCAAAATGAAATTTACAATATAACATTTATAGTGTTTCCTAGGCTAATTAGATGATTTTGGAAAATAGTATCCCTAAATCAGAAATAAAATCTGTAAAACACAGACATTTATCACTGTCTTCACATTGCTCAAAAACAGAATAAATATGAGAAAAAAAATCGAATTGTCTATTACATGGTCATAATAAATCAGAGCTTTAGCTTAACGCTTGTATTGGTTTTGCGATGACACAAATCTTTCGATCACATCTGACGCAACGCAACAGGCAATAACCAATGGCCATTAAGCCTAAGTGCCGTTGACAGACCACCAGATAATAAATATCTATTGCATAGATTATCTACACTATAATTTTAAATCTAAAGTTGTTTAAATAAACAGCGAAATGTTAATCTATTACCTAAGCTAAAATTAATTAAAAATAAACCAGATTTTTTTCTAGACAGACATGTTGACATTTTATGTAAAGAATGTTAAGGCCGTCGTGGCGCAGAGGCACAAACGTGCCAGGTTGTGGGTTCGATTCCCATACGAGGAAATGAAATAATTAATATATTCGCTTCATCGCTCTGGTGACGAATTGAAATGAATTCCGCCACTCAACTTAAAAAACCTTAAAAATTCGGCAGAAAATGGAGAAGCGTCTTAATGGGAATGTAGTGTCAAAACACTAAGTTATCAGGTTCCCTCTGCCTACCCTGCTACACGCGGGATACAGCGTAAATATAAAAAAAGAAAGAACATTCGTCTAAGTGCTCCAGCCAATTAAACTACATATTCTTATATAGTCATATCGAAGTTATTATACCATTGTTAACATTGTATTGTTGTTGACATCTCTATATTGAAGTATTTTCAGAACCCCTTGCTCAAATCTGCAGGGATCTGTTTTTTTTTTAATGAAACTTATATTAAGAATGATACATGATAGTAGAATAGATTACACTAGGGTTGCCTAGAAGAATCTTGCCGCAACCACCTTTAATAAAATTTTTTCGTAATGCGTTTTTGGAAAAAAAATGCACTCACATGTTTTTATGTGAATCCCATGTCATTTGAAAGAAAATCGACACCGAGTCCAGATCGTTAATCGTCCAGATCGATCATATCGTTAAAAAAAATATATTAGGAAAACTATAACGATACCTAGATGCGTCAAGCTAAATAAATTCATAAAGATTGTAACAACGAAAACGATTTAATATCGTGGGTTCCAAGCATTTAATATTGTACTGTATCGTGGTTTCTGACCGCCGAGAATTGGCTAGTTTGGCTTAGGTATTTCAGACATAATTAAAAAAATATATAATACAAGTTTCGTATTGTTAGAAAATTTAATGAATATAAAGCAAGTCATATACGTTATGTTATAATTACACACCATTGTTCAGTTCATGTTAATCTTTTTTATTTATAGCAGTTTTAGCTATAAAACATAATATTTAGTGTACGATAAGCAAAAAATAATAATAAAATATTATTTTATATGTGAAACGAATAAAAATAAATCCAAGAATTTAATAAATTTTAAAAAATATATACATTTTTAAATTTTAGGCTATTCTTAAAATCAGCGTAAGTAAAAATATAAATAGAGTTACAGAAGGCTCGCGCAGTTATGAGTAATGCACTTGGAAAACCCCAACAGCTCGATTTCCCCTGTCTTAGTACAAAACACAAAGAAGGGTAATATACAATTGCTTGCAATCGTTGCACTTTTTAGGGACAATCAATGTACATTTTTTTTGGTTCACGCTGTGCTAAGATACTCCACTCCTATTAAAAAAAACTCCCAGTTTCCGCCGGAGACATAGCGTGTTTAGTGGCGGAACTCAACGCCGCGCTTTACCTCCTAACCAGACCGAGGAATAGAAAATATTAAATATTTCATTCCTCCGAATGGGAATCGAACTCACAACCGTTGCGTTTACAGTTGCACCCATATGTTCCTACACCACGATCGCCCTAAATAAATTTGATATCTAATTGAAAAAAATATTGTATAATACTCTTATAAATATTCACTTTTCATTTTGAACACATGTTAATAACTTGAATAGACTAATATTTTAATAATAATTTTATAAGATTTTTAATATTTTTATGAGGCCAGTCGTGGCGCAGTGGCACGAAGTGTGACTGTAAAACCGACTGGTTGTGGGTTCGATCCCCACTCGAAGAGATGAAATATTTACTTAAATTTATATTTCCATTTCTTCGCTCTGGTGTCGAGGTTAAGCGCGGCGTTGAGTTCTGCCACTCAACACGCAATGCCTCCAGAACTCGGCAGAAAGTGGGGAACGGAGTGTCTTAACACTAGGTTTCCTCTGCCTACCCTGCTGTGTGCGGGATAAAGCGTGAAGCTGATTTATTTAATATTTTTTAAAGTGTTAAACCACACTTAGGAAAGAAAAATACTTATTTAGAAAACTAACTTGTTATAACTTAGTTATGCTAACAACATAAGTCGTACAAGCGTAGAAAAATTTCGAAGTAGCTCGATGAGAACGTATGGCTTAGTGGTCAAAGAGCCTGGTCGGTTTCCAGGAGACGCGACTTCGAGTCCCGCTACGTTCAAAATTTTTATACGTTTTCTAAATAAATAATTTCGTAACAGTTGAGAAACTATGTAAGGACAAAGTAGAAGCCGTCCTAGCGGCACAGAGCCAAACTGTAAAGGCTACGGTTGTGGGCCCGTTATCCAATCTAGGGATTAAATTATTTTCATGACAGATTAACACTAGGTTCCCTCTCTCTACCACAGTAGGGTAGGTACGCAGGAAACGTGGGAACCCGCAATGTCCAGTCTCGAAAACATAAAATTCCATAAAATAATATAATTAAAAAAATATATTTCCTTTCTTCCTACAACAAGGATAACGATTTTGAAACGCTTAACGCCATTCTTGTCATGGAAAAGCAATGGAAATTTCTATTTATTTAAATAACATCATTATAAATAATTATGATCAACATCGTGATTATGATTCTTTAATCACTTTGTATAAAAATTAACATCGAATTTAAATTGTACCCACAACCACAGCCTGTGTTCACATATTACTCCCCTGAACAACAAAGGCTTCAATATTCCAGCAGCATATCACCTTCATTCATATTCATATTTTATACCCATAAAAGTATAAAATATAAAGTGAAATAATTCACTTGCCATAGAATAAAATAATTAATGTGACCACAGATATTAAATAATAGTTAAAAAGCAATGACAGAAACCGCAAAAACCAAACTCTGACTAAAACGGCACAAATCATGAGGTGAACTAAAACGGACATTAGTAAAAAGTGACTTTCTCTTCGTAGGTTTAATAGTTTGTTTTTTTTTATGAGCTACGGCAAAAAGTTGGAAACCTTACACTTATTCGAATTACTGAGGACAGATTTGGTGAAAATATAAAAAAAAATTAAACACAAAATTTTATTTTGGTATTTTTTTTTAATTGTATCTTTAAAACGCCGTTGTGACAAAAGCGTGTTACTGTAAACGCGGGGGTTGTGGATCCGATTCCCACTCGAAGAAATCAAGTATATTAAATAGTTTAATTTCATATTTATGTAAAAAAGCGAAATTAAGAGACTGCTTTTTCAATCAACGCTATGTGTTTCTTCATATATATAAGAGCTGTTTTGTTATAATGCAAAACAGATTTTTTATATTATAGGTATGTAATATTTATTTTCTTACTATTTTAACTTTTCGAATCTGATTATTTTGTTATTTTTTATTAGCCTCACATTGGATAAAAATATTTTTTGTATATTTCCTGGTTTAAAATTATTTTGTATTAATTTTTTTAAGTTTTGATAAGCATTACGTATAACAAAATTAATTTACCTTGGTGGTTCAGCAATATATAATTTTTGGATTAATGATCTATATTTATTCAATCGCTTAGAATAGTTAGTGGTCAGTTGTGGCGCAGGGGCACAAAGTGCGACTGCAAAATGGACTGTTTGTGGGTTCGATCTCACTCGAGAAAATGAAAGATTTATTTACATTTATATTTTCATTTCTTCGCTCTGGTGTCGAGGCAAAGCGGGGCGTTGAGTTCCGCCATTCAACATGCAATGCCTCCAGAACTTGGGGGAAAGTGGGGAACGGATGGTCTTAACACTAGACTCCGTATGCCTACCCTGCTGTGTGCGGGATACAGCGTGAAACTGATTTGATTTAGAATAGTTTTGTTTGAAGAATTGTTTTTTTGCTTAAACATAGATTTCACTAAAAATGTTTAATGAAACTGTTTCAAGTAAGTGTTGTTTATTTTTAGTACTTAGTACTCACACAAAACTCTTACAACTGATTGATTCAAGTAAAATCGAGTAAGTTTGTATTCAGTGAATAGTCCGGTTTTTTTTATTTGATGTCTTTTATAAAGAAAATAATTTTTATTTTCCATTATCATCAAGCATGTGTTAGCAAGTTAATAATAATTAACAATAATTAAGTGACCGTTATGGTTGTACCTAATAAAAATATCGATTTATATCAATTAGATAAATATCTTAATAACTAATAACATAAAATGTGACCTCAAACAGGTCTATATTAAAAAATGAAAAAAAAAGTAGTAGTATTTCTTTTTAATGTTCATTCTCTTATTGCACGTTTCAGAGTAATGCCCTTTGAGATACGTATAGTTAATAAAGTTTGATACAATATTAAGAATATAAAATAGATAAATCCTATCTAATAGGCCAGTCGTGGCGCAGCGGCACAAAGTGTGACTGTAAATCGGACTGGTTGTAGGTTCAATCCCCACTCGAAGAGAAGAAATATTTACTTAAATTTATATTTCCATTTCTTCGCTCTGCTGTCGAGGCAAAGCGCGGCGTTGAGTTCTGCCACTCAACATGCAATGCATACCAGAATTCGGCAGAAAGTGAGGAACGGAGTGTCGTAACACTAGGTTCCCTTTGCCTACCTTGTTATGTGCGGGATACAACGTGAAGCTGTAATAATAGTAAATTCAAATAATTTTATTCAAAATAAGAACATGCTTAATTTTTTAAACGTCAAATAATTTACCACCAGTTTACTAAAGTTAATGCCTCAGACCTGAGAAGAACCGGCGGAAGAAACTCAGCGGGACCTATGTTTTTTAAATAAATTTATACAAATACATATTTAAATATCTGTGACAATGATGCTTTTGAAACAGACTGGAGCGAGCATTTCATTCCCAAGGCGTGTTATCATTTATAAAATCATTAATTTGGTAATAACCTTTAACACACAAACGTCTTTTCACAATTTTTTTAAATCGTGATATAGAAAATTCTCTGACGTTTAGTAATAATAGGAATTTGTAAAATCGCTACAAAATTGAAATATTAGTAGTATAAGTATTTAATTGACGTAAACGTACTGGTTAGTTCTACTTTAACGTGTTTTAAATAAACTTCAGTGCAAAGCTAAAATTTAACTTACTTTTTATCGAAGTGGCACTTATGAACGAACTCTTTTTGTTTTAAAAAATAAGAATTCGCTAGAATTGTTTTGTTACTAACAATGACAACTTACGAGAATAATGATAACTAAAGGACAATGACGCTGTTATTAGCAACAATGATAAATTACATAGGATTGATATAAAATAGACGTAGTTAGATATAAAGCGACCAAGTTATGTGTAATAATGATAGAAATATTATTTTTCTGTATAATGTAGACATTGTATCCATATCAGTAAGTCGAATTCAAAATAAGATTGTAGCCGGATTTAGATTTTTTGTTCAAGTAATATTTTTATAATATTCTTTCAACGGTTCCACATTTATTGTATTGAAACTGTTAAATATGTTGCTGTTCACTGACGAGATGATTGTAAAAGTAAAATATTAAATAACTGCTCCTAGTATTGTTTGTGATTAAAATATATTCTGTATACATGATACGGGCGATGTACATTAAGAAATATCACTAATTGGTCTACGCTGACAGACTATCCTTAAACAATATTCTACAAAAAAAGACTAAATGACTATTTGATTTTAAGACATTAGAACATTTCATTTACTTGTTTTGATTTACTGGTGAAATGAGAAAATATATTGGATGGATTTTACTGTATACAATTAGACATTAGGCAGTTCAAATATTATATCAGTCAGACAAAAGCCAAATCTACCATAATAATGTAGGCTCTTATAAAGATTTTATATAGAAATAACAAGCAGTTAAAAGTTTTAATATATTTTAAATTGTCCATGCTAAGGAAAGGCAAATGTTTTTGTAAACATATAAAAATTTTAACGTAGCGGGACCCGAAGTATTCTTAAAAGATTTTATTTAAAGACTACCGGATAGTGAGGCCAGTCGTGGCGCAGCGGCACAAAGTGTGACTGTAAAACCTGGACTGACTGACAGACTGGTTGTGGGTTTGATCCCCACTCGGGGAGATGACATATTTACTTAAATTTATATTTCCATTTCTTCGCTCTGGTGTCGAGACAAAGCGATGAGTTCTGCCACTTAACACGCAATGCCTCCAGAATTCGACAGAAAGTGGGGAATGAAGTGTCTTACACTAGGTTCCCTCTGCCTACCCTGATGTGTGCGGGATACAGAGTGAAGCTGATTTGATTACTACCGGATAGTTTCTATGTACCGAATAGAATATTTAATATACTACCAATCTATTTACATAATCGTATAGTATAGTTATCGAAAATATAACTTGATGCCCATTTGGGATATACAGTAGTAATTTAGTATGATTATTACCGGTATAATTTAACTTACATCACGGTAACTTAGCCTCATGCCATTTATCTCTTTGACTAACGCCGACGACAGTGCCCCAGTGTAAGTATGATTTCTTCTAACAGAATGTTTCTATTACTTTAATACCAATTATGAAAGTACCCTATTAACATTTGAGGCCAGTCGTGGCGCAGGGGCACAGAGTGTGCGTAAGTACCGTAAAATAGACTGGTTGTGGGTTCGATCCCCACTCGAGGAAATATTTACTTACTATTTTATCACTAGATTCCCTCTGCCTACCATGCTGTGTGCGGGATACAGCGTGAAGCTATTAACATTAATGTGCATTTCACCTTTAAGGCCTACAACCATAGGCGTAGGAAGAGGGGAACCGGGTGGCTTGTTTCCAATCCAGAAATTTTACTTACGGAACTTTGCCCCCAAAAACTAAAAATACAACATTTACACGAATATATCTATGCCAAGCTAAAGTGCAGAACATACAACTGGATCGCAGGTCCAGACTCCAGTTGATATAGTGAACCCACAAATATGTTCTCGTGTATAAATTGACTTTACAAATTTATTCAGGAGACTATTATGGTTATCGGTTCGATTTTTCTGTTAAGAAAAAAATGTATTTTGTATTTAAAGATATTTTTGGTCCCATTATACAAATGGTTCTACCAACAAGTTGTGAAACAAATTATGCAACTTTTTAGTATTCTCGCTGACTATTTATACAATATATATGAAGGTAGGAGACACGCGAGAATAAAAATCCTTGTTTTTGCATATGAAGTCTGTTTTTGGAATTAATTGCTTTTATTTCCACTCTCTGGTGACATGGGGAACAGGAGGCTCCCATGCCCAACCTGTCCATATATGGGATACACCGCGAAATTAGAAAAAAAATATCAAAGAATATGCAGCTCTACACTGTAGCAAAGCAAAAATCCACCACATCACACATTATACAACAAGTACCAAATGATGCCAGAGTAACGGTTCGTTTATTAGGACGTGAAACACGTTTATATTACTTTAAGGCGTTCATAAATGAAGAACATGGAGACATCATATGGAAAAGGAACTTATAAATATCCACGAACACCAATAAATATAAAAAAATATTGCAGTGTTTATTTTTATGAACATATTTAATGTTAGATTTGTTTAAGTATTTTATTTTAAAGCAACGGAAGGTGTCAATGGAGTAGTAAAATAGTGAGGATATGGGTAAATGTAAAGAATAAGCAAGTGTTTCTAATGTCGCTTTAAAATATTTAAGTGGATTTGTAGATCTTATAAATCTAAATATAATATATCATAATCATAAAGAACGGAGTGCATCCCATAATCATATTTGAATATCTAAAACCGGAAGTTAATAATATGTTGTCAATTACTAAATAGGAGGGTGGGTCAATGATAAATATTTTTGGCTTTAAATATTTTTTTCCTAGCCATACTTTTATCCTTATAGTATACTTTCATTATAGTTATGGTTTTAATTTTGTATAGTTTTCTTAGAACAGAACTATTCGCTATAAAGTAATAAAAGTCATCAGTCATCAAAATATTTTGTTTATATGGGAAATAAGATAACCTATGAATATTAAAATTAAGAGCTGCCTTTTTAACAGGCTTATATTGTCGGTGTCCTGAGCAATGTTTAGAAAAACAATTTTTTATCTGGCCGACCTTACTAAGTAGTTTCAATTTTGTGTTTTTCCCTTTTTACAATGTAATACGACATACTTTTCGACAATATCTTTGTTCTTTTATATTAGTTAAAAATCGTAATTTGAAAAGATATTCAAATAATTTAAAAATATATGTGCAGATTTTTGCAATTTTAGAACACTTGTGCAAACTTATCGCTTGAATTATGAAAGACGAGAAGCCTTTACTTATTTTCGACATTCTTAGTGTTAGTGTGCGTTAGGAAAGAAAAAGGACAGTCGTGGCGCAGCGGCACGAAGTGTGACTGTAAAACTGACTGGTTGTGGGTTGGATCCCCACTCGACGAGATGAAATATTTACTTAAATTTATATTTAAATATCCTCGCTCTGGTGTCGAGGCTAAGCGCGGCGTTGAGTTCTGCCACTCAACACGCAATGCCTCCAGAATTCGGCAGAAAGTGGGGAACGGAGTGTCTTAACACTAGGTTCCCTCTGCTTACCGTAGCGTGAAGCTAATAATAATAATAACTAAACTAAAATGGAAGAGTTAATGACGTGATTATCTTGACTACGGGAGTACCTAACTGAAACATATTAGTTCAAGCGTGTCAACGTATTTGTACAACATATAAGAATCAGAAAAATTATCTGCCATAATATCATACATTAGGATGAAATACAAATACGCAAAAATATTTTTTAGGATGTCACATTAAGGCTTAAGCACATGACCGCTATCGACCTCAAATATATATCCTATAGGTCTAATAAAAAGAAATTTATATTATATCTAGATATTGGCTTTCTCTCTATATTTTATCAGAACGATTAGATAAATAATAGATAACGTCTTGTTTTGGGAGTGTCAATTTGAGGTAGACTCCGCAAATTGCCCCACTTACTGAAGATGTTGATATGATAAGGCAAGAAATGTTATTATGAATGTGCAACAACTCGTAAAATTATAAATTACTAGCTTTAAGCCGCGGCTTCACTTGTGTTGAACTTGACGTTGTACAACATAATACTTCCTTGTCAGATATACAAACATTAATATTTTTTTTCATCAATATTATTAATATTATTTTATGACTATACGCAGTCGTGGAACACAAAGTGTGACTGTAAAATCGACTAGTTGTGGGTTCGATCCGCACTCTAGGAAATGAAATGTTTATTTACATTTACATTTTTATTTCTTTGCTCTGGTGTCTCGTTTGCTTTGGCAGTGGGAAACGGAGTGGCTTAACACTAGGTTCCGGGATACAGCGTGAAGCTGATTTAATTTGATTTTTTTACTTTACTTTTAAAAATATGTATGAACAATTGCCTCTAAATTTCATAATAATAATCGGTTAAATAAATTTATAAATATGTAATTCATCTTGTCTCTTTTCATATAATACAAAGATAGAATTATCGATAAGGTCTATATCTATAGTATTTTCAGTTTATTAATATGAAAAGTAGTAAAGTCCAACACACGATGTTTTAAAGAAAACTAATGAACAGAGAAACTGGCCACTAGGTCTTCTTTGACTACTATAATACGAGCTAAACACACGAGTTAAAAAACTAACAAAATCATACAAAGTTTCTGATTTAACTCGTATACACTTTTCTGAGAAAAGATATATTACTTTGTCATATTATTATGTGATACGGGTTTCGTTAAAAGTTTCCTATTAATAAGTATTTTATGTTAAGAAATATCGAGTCGATAGGTATAGCAGTATTTATAACTACGAAACACTTTACATAACTTTAAACTAAAAAATCTTTTTTAAATAAAAAAAATAAATTAAAGAGGCCGCTCGTGGCGCAGTGGCACGAGGTGTGACTGCAAAACCGACTGGTTGTGGGTTCGATCCCCACTCGAGGAGATGAAATATTTACTTAAATTTATATTTCCACTAGCGGACCCGGACGCGGCTTTGCCCGCTTCAACTATACGAATGCTTATTAGATATATTTATGAAATTGTTTTTGAAAATATCTAACTAATTTAAATGACAAAAAAATATAAGTAAACGTAATCATATTAAAATATTAATAAAAAAACTAAACAAAACCAGCTACATTATTAATATCATCAAAGTAAAATAAATATTTAAAAGAATTAAAATTAAATGTGTTGTGCTATGTTTTAGCAAGTGCATGTGGTTAAATAAACAGAAAGACAGACAGAGACATAAAATATAATATTTTTTTTATTGTATTTCAGTATTATGTAAATACATAATGAAAATCTAACTAATCTACTACTCGAATAAGCGAAGAACCAAAGAAAAGTATAAATTAATTATAAACAGCAAATAATTAGATAAAAATTAGCAGTAGTTCGAAAATGTATGAAAATTTACAAAACTGTCATCTGCCCGTTCGCGTCGGTCATACTATGCCGCTCGTAGGCTAGGTCATTTCGTGACATCTCCTTAATTATTTATTAGAATATTATACAGTAAACTATAATTTCAATCTAGATGAAATGCTAAAAGTGACTATTATATTCATTTTCATAAGGATCAATATCAAATTATAGAAAATACATACAAAAAAAAGCCGATAAATATAAAGTAAATTAATTAAAATGGTTACTTTTGCTCTACTTTCAGAGATAAACATGGTATATGTGTCGCGGACTTTTTTAGGCATTAAAGAACAATATTTTTGTAAAACATTGTTTTTACGTATCTCATAAGGTTGAGTCGGCGCACGCCATGTGTGCGTTAAGCTCACTTTGGGTGACGTTTTCTTATAACAAACTAACTTTGCAAACCGTTGCTTAGCAACGGTCGGTTGTTATTAACATGGCGGAATAAATTGCCTGTCAAATTAAAAAGTATTTTAATATATTAGTATATATCGACAATATTACAAATATGAGAAAAAAAAGTAACCTATGTTCATCCGAAGACCCTCAAGTATCTCTTTATGAGTATTTTATCACTATTGAATTAGCGGTTTGGCCCTGATTGCGTAAAAGACAGACAGACAGACAGACAGACAGACAGACAGACAGACAGAGTTACTTTCGAATTTATAATATAGGTATGGATTTCTTCGCTCTGGTGTCGAGGTTAAGCGCGGCGTTGAGTTCTGCCACTCAACACGCAATGCCTCTAGAATTCGGCAGAAAGTGGGGAACGGAGTGTCTTAACACTAGGTTCCCTCTGCCTACCCTGCTGTGTGCGGGATACAGCGTGAAGCTAATTTATTTATTTTTTAAATAAATTAAATCAGCTTCACGCTGTATCCCGCACACAGCAGGGTAGGCAAAAGGAACCTGGAAACCTAAGCGAGTGAACATATAAGTATACGTATTCACAATATATTTTTATAGAAATCCAAATTGAAAAATGTTTATTTTTTCGAAATTGACAAATCACCAAATATTCAGCCTTGTTTACTTCAGAATTTTCCATGAAACTTATATTGTTAGATTACTATTATTATTAGGTTTATATTCTACGTGAAGAAGATAAGACCTACAAGTTGCAAGTTTCAAGTAATCATCAATTCAACACGCAATGTCTCTAGAATTCAGTTGAAAGTGAAGGACGGAAATGTTTTAATGGGAACGGAGAATCCTTAATACTAGGTTCCCAAGTTCCCTCTGCCTACTCTGCTATGTGCGAGATAATTCTGGAAGCTAAAAAGAAAAAACCGCGTATTCGACAAACGTATGTATTATAAAAACTTGGTGTTAAATTTAGAGCTAACTTTTTAGCATGATATATAAGGCCTTGATTTAAAATACTAACGAAAATAAAAGGTAAACAAGTATTTCATATTTAATAAAATTATTTTAATATATTTTTTTAAATTTGCCATATACAAAACCATAATTTTAAAGTGTCGAATCAATTTAAATAAAAACAACATAATAACCGCCACTATAATAATTAATTATTGTAAATATTTTGTACTTGTGACCAATTGTGGCGCACAAAGTCTGACTGTAAAACCGATTGGTTGTTGGTTCGATCCCCACTCGAGGAGATGAAATATTTACTTAACATTTATATTTCCATTTCTTCGCTCTGGTTGTCGAGGCAAAACGCGGCGTTGAGTTCTGCCACTCAACACGCAATGCCTCCAGAATTCGGCAGAAAGTGGGGAACGGAGTTCTTAACACTAAGTTCCCTCTGCCTACCCTGCTGTGTGCGGGACACACTGTGAAGCTAATTTATGATTTATTTATTTTATTTTTTACTTCACACAATTAAAGTTTATGTAATTAATTTAAGAAGGCCTAGAGAAAGAAGCTAGGACTAAAACACTGGGTTTTTCATTTCTATAATGGAAATCGAACCAATAACCACGACGGTAACGGTAACACACTCTCACCGCTGCGCCATGACTTTTTCACGATTGTGTATACGTTAAAATTCAATCAAAATAGGTTTATTGAAAGAACCGGAATGATTTCCGTCCTAAATTACATTGCACTGTACATTACACACAATAGTAATTTTGTTCGTGACCTTGCGCCAAGGTCAGATGAAAAGGAGGTAAACTGACACAGGAGGTATCAGTATATCTCACGGTTTCATGTATTTTAATATAATTATATAATATTTTAAGAGGCCGTCGTGGCCCATTGGCACAAACGTGTGATTGTAACGCGACGATTGTGGGTTCGATCCCCACGGAATTAATTAATATCTATTAATTTCATTTTCATTTCTTCACTTTGTTATTCTGTGTGTTGAGTTCCGTCACTCAATACGCAATCCCCCGAAAAATTCAGCGGAAAGTGGGGAACGGAGTGTCTTAATACTAGGTTTACTCTGCCTACCCTATTAGAGCCTCCTCTAGCAGGGTAGGCCTCAGCGTAAAGCTAATTTATTTTTTTTAGTGGTTTTTCCGTACTAAGAAATATAAACAGTGTAAAATTTAATTTGAAAACAATACAATAATTGTTCACCTAAATTGCACACTTAACTAATAACTCTACGTAAAAGGTACAGTTATGAGTAAAAGTAAAAAAAAGAAAACGTACAAAACTGAATTTGAAATTATAAAACACAAATTTTAATTCATAAAAGATATTTTTTTCTTTTATATTCTAAACATTATTATTTTACTGCTTGCTCTACAAAAGAGGATTTATTAAAAATATCTGTTTGACACAACATGGATATTTACATAATAAATTGGCTTTATTGAATAGTATTTCTGTTAAGAAATCGAAATCTAGGACAACAATAAACATATCTAAATATATCATTTATAGGTGAAAGTATAAATTTCGTTTTCGAAAGATAAGAATAGAAATCTAAATTCATAATAATATGCAAAGCTATTGTTAAAGTCCTAGCCAGTCTACGAAAGATTTAAAGACTAATATTTAGATTTTACCATTCTCGCATTCGAATAATTTAATATTTTTTTTCAACTTCAAGCTGTATCCCGCATGCAGCAGGGTAGGTAGAGGGAGAGTGGTGTTAAGACACTCCGCTCCCCACTTTACGCCGAATTCTGGAAGCATTGCACGTTGAGTGGCAGAACTCAACGCCGCGGTTTTGCCTTGGTACCAGAGCAAGGAAATGAAAATATTAATAAATAACAAAGCATTCCTCCGAATGGGAATCGAACCCACAACCTATCGCGTTTATAGTCACCCACTTTTGACCCTGTTCTACGACTGGCCCCATGTTGATATGGCTATAAGTTTAATGTCCCCATTTTAAGGCCCTGTTTCTACAAAATGAAACTCGATCATTTCTTACTGTGATAAACAAAAATAAGTTTAAAAATAACTAAATCAACAATAACATCGTGACACTTCGTCCACTTGTCGCCGACCAATTGAGTAGCTTTCAAATTTCTTTAAAAGTATACTTAAATGTCGGGTAAACTAAAAAATAAACATTTTAATTTGTATCGATCACGTAGCGCCGCTACCGTTACACTTGTACTGTATCGCCAGGTTCGATCTCCAGTTTTATGTTAAAATATAGCATCCGGATTATAAGCCATAAGCACACCATCATTAACTTAATTACGATTATCCGTTATAAGTTCATTTAGAAATTTCACTCAGAGATGTTAATTAGTGCTTAATTGATGCTCCTCGGAAGTACGTCATCTGTGAATGTTTCGCCTGTCTATAACAGTTCACAAGATACAGCCTCTTGACAGACAGACAGTGGGGTCTTAATATTAGGATCCCGTCTTAGCTTTTGGGTACGAAACCCAAATACACGATTATTTTTATCATATTTAGAACATTAGTATTAAAATTTAGGGCTAATGGTGATATAAAATTATAAATATACTAAAAACAAAACAAGAGGTTTTATATTTAAAAAAAAAAAGAACATTGGGCGTAACAGTCACGCAGCCCTAATCACGATACGTTTCGTACATGTATTAAATTACTCAGTTATAAATAAACAAAATGTAAAGAGTTCAAAAGAATAGTAGCAACTAGTCCAGAGCGATATATGTATGTAAAGAGGTAATAAATAGTAGAGTAATAAATCGAGGCCAGTCGTGGCGCAGCGGCACAAAGTGTGACTGTAAAACCGACTGGTTGTGGGTTCGATCCCCACTCGAGGAGATGAAATATTTACTTAAATTTATATTTCCATTTCTTCGCTCTGGTGTCGAGGCGAAGCGCGGCGTTGAGTTCTGCCACTCAACACGCAATGCCTACAGAATTCGGCAGAAAGTGGGGAACGGAGTGTCTTAAGATTAGGTTCCCTCTGCCTACCCTGCTGTGTGCGGGATACAGCGTGAAGCTGATTTATTTTTAATTTTTTTAAGAGGTAATAAATGTTAGCAATGTGAACACTATGCACATTCCTTTTCTACATTTTTGTGTTCAGCACAATTTGTAGAGAAAAAAATTAAAGTTCATATGCTAATATATATTTAATAATGTAAATAGATCCCACTCACACCGTCCGAATTGACCGTTCGGATTTTATTTTATTAGTTTCAAGGCTAACTTCTTAATTATTTACTTTTTATAAAAAAAAATATTATTAAAATCTTTTAATAGTAGACAAATATATTTTTTTAATTTGTATCTATTTTATGTGATTGTGTAGAGAGAAACTCTTGGAGACGTTGGCAACTAAAATATATGCATACACATACTAACATATATATCAACATACAATCCTTCAAGCTTGGAAATCGAACCAGGATCCGAATCAATCAAATTTTAATAATTTTAACGACATTTAATTGTTTTAAAACATTGTAACGATGTAAATGGAACAGTTAATAAGAAGAATAAGGATATTCTTGGGACGCCACAAATAATTCATTTGTTAAAGGAAGCTTTAGATCTCTTATAATTAATACGCTATTAGAAATAATTAATGAGGCCAGTCGTGGCGCAGCGGCACGAAGTGTGACTGTAAAATCGACTGGTTGTGGGTTCGATCCCCACTCGAGGAGATGAATTTACTTAAAATTTATATTTCCATTTTCTTCGCTCTGGTGTCGAGACTAATTTCGGCATTGAGCTCTGCCACGCAATGCCTCCAGAATTCGGCGGAAAGTGGGAAACGGAGTGTTTAACAATAGGTTACCTATGCCTACCCTGTTGTGTGTGGGATACAGCGTGAAGCTGATTTTTAGAAATAATTAATAATAATTTATCAAATATCTATTAATATAAGACATATGTAATATCCTTACCTGATCTTGAGACGCGTAGTGTTTGTCATTGCCGTCGTACGACCAGTAGGAGTGGTCAAAGGTGAAGTCCTTATATTTCTCCCGGCTGCCATCATTTTGTTCTTTGCTATTCTGTAAATAATATCATCCGTTATCCTGGATACTAATATTGACCTAGTTTAGTAGAAGCTGAGTGTGTGGGTTGACAGGAATACGTAACTGGAACAGCTCATTCGTTAAAGAGTAAAATAGATAAGATGGATCAACAATTTTGAAGTTGACATCGCACTTAAGGTTAATGTTTATATGTATACAAAATAGAGGCATTGGTTGCATATGGTTATGTAAATTGAAATTTTTAGTCATCAACTTGAAATTCTATAGTCATATCTAAGTTGAAAAAAAAAAACAATTAAACTATCCCTATTAAAAGAAATATTTTATGATTACATTTTCTCGCTCTGTTAACGAAGCAAAGTGCGGCGTAGACTTCCGCTTCAAGAATTCAACAAAAATTGAGAAACGAAAGTATCTTAATGGGAACGGAGTGTCTTTAAAGTTCCCAGGTTCCCACTGCCTAACCTGCTATAAAAAAATATATAATACCTAGATATATAACGTCAACATAGAAAATAAAACTTTAATGAAAGTCGATTTAATAGAAGATTATATTCAACCGTGTAAATATATATTACTATGTAACTACTACTATAAGTGGCTAATCATTAATCATCGTCATTGTGGCGCAGTTATAACATGTCCGACTGTATATTACGGTCGGGAGTTCAAATGTCACTCAAGAAATGCTATAAATTATATAACATTCATTGGTGTTTTCCCTATCAAAGCAAAAGGCGGCTATAATGTAAATTACATTAGGAAGATGAAAAATAAAAGGCCAGTCGTGGCGCAGCGGCACAAAGTGTGACTGTAAAACCGACTGGTTGTGGGTTCGCTCCCCACTCGAGGAGATGAAATATTTACTTAAATTTATATCTCCATTTCTTCGCTCTGGTGTAGAGGCAAAGCGCGACGTTGAGTTTTGCAACTCAACACGCAATGCCTCCAG